>JAINUG010000363.1:485000-595310 GCA_029706075.1 Aldrovandia affinis | reverse complement strand
AACATGCAGTGCAGTGTGCCTAGTGTCTACTCTTATGCAAACTACTTATTATTATTATTATTATTATTATTTTATTATTATTATTTTTCTACACTTTTTGTTTAGATGGCAACATCTTCTCTATGGCAGGGGTGTCTATATCGATACCAGGAGGGTATCATTTAATAATTGTAATAATTAAGTGCACAAACCAGCGCACACAAGCCTCTAGGAACTGAGTTTGATGCTCCTGCTCTTTGACACTTCCAGAAAGTCTTTCCTGACGGGCTGAATGCTGGTTTCTGCTGGTTTTCTCAGGCGCTTCTTCAGGTCCCCGAATTTCGACGGGTGGTATCGTCTGCGGCTCAGGGAGATGACGCAGAAGCTGGAATGTCTTCACCTGGAGGTCATCTGTGAGACCGTGAGCACCCCTGCACCCCCCCCAGGCGTTGGTGATCTCACACCATTGGCCCTGGTTTAGGAGCATACGTTGTTTTTTCTCCCTTTGAAAGCGTGGCTGTTTCATGTCTTGTGTTTCGATGGTTTTTCCCTCTTCACTTCTAGGACTTGCTGGTTTGGATCAAAGACAAGTCTGAAGTAGAGATCGTGGATTTGGTCCTCAAACTGAGAGAGAAGCTGGTTTGTTAAACCATTTATTTTTTAAAGAATTTGTTTCAGATTTTATCCCAATTTGGTAGCCAATTACACCCTCTATTTTTCATGTCAATCTCCCCCTCGTATTGTGAGTTCGCTGCCGTAGACCTGAGACTGCCAGTGACACGGGCGAAGTATCGTCTCCTCCGAGACGGCACTCGCCAAGCTGTCGACCATAACTCCGGTACTCCAGAGCCACTCCTGTGCGCAGCAAACTCATGTTGGCTTCCCTCCACCCTCCCTGGGGCGGACAGCCAATCGCCGCCCCCTGGTGGCACTCCCGGTGGATTCACCCTGGTCGCAGTGGCCAGCGTTGAACGTTGTAACCGCTAGACCGCCCCTCCCTACTGCTCCGTACAGTTCTGTGTGGCGTGGTGGTGTGTAGAGTTGGTGACGTGTCTGATGTGCCAGCGGTCGACCTCTCTCTCCCAGATGAAGGCCCGGCGACAGCAGCTCCCAGTGAAGGACGACATCCTGGAGAAGCTGGAGCGCTACATCCAGAAGGTCATTGGGTCACTGCCCGAGGACCTGCAGGCCGTCCTGCACCGCCACCGACCACCCCCCCCCCAACACCGACCACCCCCAACACTGACCATCCCCCAACGCTGACCGCCCCCAACACTGACCGCCCCCATGAACCGGCTGCCCCCCCAACACCCCAACACCGACCGCCCCCAACACTGACCGCTGACCCCCAACACCGATGAACCGCCCCCCCAACACTGACCGCCCAACGCCCCCAAACGCCCGCCCAACACTGACTGCCCCCAACACTGACCCCCCCCAACACTGACCGCCCTCCCCACACTGACCGCCCTAACACTGACCGCCCATCTGACTCCATTCACTTCAGTAATTTAATATGGCTCTGTGTTCATTTTGATCTTTTTCTATCCTTCTTTGATCTTTTTCTATCCTGCTTCGGGCCAGAAAGGTTACTCTTGGTGGGCAAAATAAAATAATTTAGAATGTAGCAAAGTAAACATTGAATCTTTACGTATACTCACCTCTTGGTCGGATGGTGGTCAGGCGTAGCCGAGGATATCGGGGGCACCCAAAACTTTGAGCGAAGAATCATGAATGATCAGTGATCGACCTCGCGAGAGAGGCCTAAGAGCGACCAGATCGCTTACCTCACAAATCAAACGTTGGATGTGTAGTGTTACCGTATGGAGTCCTGTACGCTGTAGACCGAGAAATGTAATGTTGTTCATATTTATTTCTATGGGTGGTTCGTTAACCATAAGGACACTGACCTAGATTTTTAGTAAATTAGACCTCTTATGCAAGGTAAGCAACAAAATAGAATAGGGTAAAAGTACATAAAAGTAAATCAAACATGTCTCCAGTTGGGACCTTCACTTGTTGCAAAGTGGCGTAGTGTAACTAGTCCATAGATACTCTGTGGTACAGAGTGTTTGTCTGGCCAAACGCACGTGCGTTCTTTTAGAGGCTGGGATTAGAATGGCGCCGGTACTTTTTGACGTAACTTGATTCAGCCTGACCTGGGGGTGCCCTGTTCTGCCATAAACATTTACTCACAGTTGGAAGGTTTTTTTTTTTTGGCTTTTATTTTAAGACATTTAGTTGAACTTGTTAACAATGAGCACTAAAAGGAACAAGGTGTTTTTGCACTGCATAAACCATGCTTTTATTTGTTCAGTTATTCCCTGTTAGTCTGTTTTCTTTGTGTTGCTGTTCTATAATTAAAGAATTTGTTTCAGATTTTATCCCATTTCTCCCAATTTAGTAGCCAATTACACCCTCTATTTTCATGTCAATCCCCCCCTCGTATTGTGAGTTCACTGCCATAGCCCTGTGACCCTCCCTGGAGCGGACAGCCAATTGCCGCCCCCTAGTGGCACTCCCGGTCAGAGCCGACTCTGGCGCGGCCGGTGGAATCGAACCCCGGTCTTAGTGGCCAGCGTCGAACATTGTCACCGCTAGAGCACCCGGGAGGCCCGCCCGTTCCTGTTCTATAACGGCAACCAAATTTAGGGCTTTGGGTTATCGGCAGTCTTCACTTTCACAAAAAGTGTACTCAAGAAATGGGGTACTCTCCATGCGTATGAAAAACAAAAAAACTCATTAGAAATGACTTCATCATTCATATGCTTAAGAGAAATCTCTGTCATAACTTACTTGCGTGCGTGTGTGTCTATTTGAAACATTTGAAGCTTTGAAACATTGACAGGTTGTTGACAGGTCATTGAAGCTTTGGATTTCAGACTTTGTATTTGTCAAAACTTTCTTCACTTGAAAATCTTGTCATTTCCCCTTTTGCTCGGTACAGTCTGAGACATTGTCCGTGACAGTATCTGACCTGTTCCGTAGCCATTGTATCTGTTAGGATAAGGGGACTGATGTAGGTAAATAGATTGGTAACTGAGTGAAATGCAATGAGCACATTGACCAACCTTCTAATTGCAAATGTCCATCTTTACTGCTGTCATCTGGACCCGCATGAGAGTCTCACTGTTTTTTTCTCTCTCTAACTCCTATCTTCAGGTACAATGCACGGTTTTAATTCTGAAAAGAAGTACAGTCAAAACTGATGCTCCTGCACTCAGGGCAGCTTGGGGGACTGCAGAATACAGTAATGCGACTGTCCAAATGTGGACCTAACAGCACTCATTTCCTCAGATTACATTTCTAAGGTGTTTGGGTTTGTGTATGATATTTTAGCTCTCCACGGGGGCCAAATCAGATCGCCACTTTTGCCGTTTCAAATTAACAAGCACAAACGTACGTCCGCAATCATCCCCGACAACAATGTGTGTGTGTGCGTGCGTGAGAAGTTAGTGTTTGGGAGTGCATGTGCAATGCCAGCCAGACAGAGCCACACCAGTACAAAGCTATCTCTGCAGACCGGCCGTGATTGGCCCTGCTCTAACAGCACGTCTATCGAATCGCAAAGCGCACACGTGAATGTTAATGCACTGCGAAACGTTCTCGGAGGGTGTGACACCCAGAAAACACAACAGACGGTGTCACACACCACGGACCCCTTTGTTTGTATGTATATATCTTTTTTAAGTTTTCTAGTTTGAAGGGTGCTTGTTTGTTTTCTTCAGGTTGTGGTGTTGATGTGAACAGTGATGTGGGAGGGGAGCATGGGGGTTGATGTATTAAAGCCATTGGCCGGCAGGTTGCTGGGAAGTATCCGCCTGTCATCATTTGTGGCAGCCAATCGGACGCCGGGATGGCCGGGACACATCCGGGAAAGTTGGAATGACTGTTGCCACGCGGTAGTGTCTCGAGCCCAGCCATGAGTCACATGACTACCAGCGCTGAAACTTACGTACCATGTTTTGAAATGCCTCGGTGTAAAGTAGCTTGTTACATCTTGTTATTTTGTTGTATTTTATTCATTGAATGACTCTTAAATTGTTTCTTTACGATCTGGTGGTTTTCATCTAGACTGGCACTTGTCGATAACTACACGATGTGAAGAAAAAATAAATAATGTTGCTAATAAAATCTTAACTTGAAATTACCTTGACTTTAACTGATCTTCCATTTTGGAATTCTAATTGAAGTTGTACTGTACGGCCCTGAGAAGGCCTGCATTTCTTCACTAAATATACACAGCGATACTAATAGATAATGTATCCAATTAAAGTTGTACAAGTCGCCCTTGGAAAGCATGTCTTTGCTTAGAAAATCAATAATTGCCATCTGGTCCTGGAATAATAATAATAATAATAATGTATTAATCTGGCAGGCAATCTTACCCAGAAGGACACACAGCCATCATAACAGGACAAACTCCATAATTCATTCGAACACTGGAAAGTAACGGTACAGCACAAGTTCACAGTAGATGACCGACTCAAATCGCACTCCTCTGCAGTTGATGGATTTGGGTCTTTTGAGTCCCCATCCGTGCTCTGCCAGTGTAGTTTATGGGCTACCTATGTTTACTGGGTCATAAAGTTTATGCCTGGGTTGGGTCTTGCGGTGTCACCCACCCCGTCTGCTGCCAGAGGTAAAAATGGAGAGGGTGCGTTCACCTGCTCTCCTCCAGGTGTGACTCAATCACTGCAGAGCTGGCAATAAATTCTGGAGACTTTATCACCTTCACAAGATCACGCCGTGACTCAGCGACACTCTCCTCGTGGGGTCATCGCTCTTCTGTTCCCCCCACACTTATGTTGCATAACCGGTCAGTGCCCCTTGTGGAATCAGTGCCTGTTCACTTGTCAATTATGCAAAGTGTTTTATTGCAGCTTCTCTTTGTCCACACACTACTGGATATCAAATAAGATTAATATCTCTTCATGGCTGTGGTTTTATTTTAAAGCCAAGTGAAATGAGGAAAAAGCTTAATACCACATTTAAAGACGACAGGAGGAAACTACTTAACAATTCTTTGTGTTACAGGAGCATCTGTACACAATGAAGTGACAAAAATGTTTTGTATAAATGGAGGTATTTAAGTTTGTAGACAATGACATTTTTTTACTATCAAGACAGGCCAAGAGTAATGGTATACTTCTTAATTTACTTCTAAGTGGCATATACATACGTTTATTTTATAAACAATTTATCAAGAGATCTTCAGATTCCAAGAAAACTTTGATTGATCTCATATTCCTTCACAGAGTTATGGCAAGACACCACATTACAGGTGACACAACATAGAAGACGCTCTTATCCAGAGCAACTTACACAGTTTACATTTCTTTACATACAATCCATTTATACAGCTGGATATTTTACTGAAGCAATTTAGGTACCTTGCTCAATACAACAATAGCAGTGCCCCACCTGGGAATCAAACCTGCAACCTCTGAGTTACAAGCCCAGTTCCCCTAACCATTACACTACACGTCTCGTATCCTCTTTATGTAGTGGCTTCTGTGAATACTGTGGAAGAGAAATCCTATTTGGGGATTTCCATAATAAAATAAGACAAGATTAAATGAATAATCAAATACAGTCAGGTGTGAGAACATGTACTCTGAGACACCAGGTGTGGCACCCGGTCAAAATGCCCAGGACATTACCCATAATGCCCATCGCACAAACGGGACAGCGCCTAAGTGCTTTGCAGGGCCTGTTCGGCTGTCCCAGCACCGTGAGGAGAGAGTGTCCTGCCCCCTCCGTGATCTGATGGAACGCTCCGAGGTTCTCAGCGTGTGGCGGTCAGAGACTCGTCGTAGTAGGCCTTGGTGGGCGTGGCCAGTAGGGGCATCCGTTCACCCAGGGCAGCTTCCCGGAAGTTGCGCCGAAGCCAGCCGTAAACAGCGCTGTCCAGCAGTCCCTGGAGGGACACGGTCACAGCCTGGAGAGCAGACGCTTCACCTCAGAACTCACGCTCTTATTCATCTTTCAGCTGCTATTTCTGTACCTGCGCTGTTTCTCAATCCATTCCTACAAGGCACACTGCCCTGCATGTTTTCATTCCAACCTATCATCTGCATCGGTCGTCTGTTAATGATCACTTGAGCACGATTCAGTGGTGGTTGCAATGAAAACATGCAGCGCAGTGTGCCCTGTGGGAATGGATTGAACAATTGCTCACACCTCTAAAGACCTGTTTAGAAGATGCCATCAGCCATGGCAATATAATGAGACGATGCAACTCAAGCTATGAGTTCAGCTCAGGAGTTCAGCTCAGGCATACACGTCCTACTTGAAACCAACAATCTCACAGCACTGCCAATCAAATGTCCTTTGACTGTATATGGCTATGGGTCTAGATTTTTTGAAAATGTTTTGTCATTCACGATTGTGTTTTTGGTTGTGTCGTTCTGTAAAATAGCTGGGAAAACGACAATTATACATGTAATAATCATATGCAAATATTATTGCATTAAATCTTACTTGTATGACATATAGAGGGTACAGTTTTTCCTGAGGGATTCCCTCTGTGAATGAGAGGCTCACAAGAATAAAGGCTGTGGGGAAGACAGAAAGAAAAGACATGATTTTAGTACAGGACGTAGAACAGCAACGGAGAGACACGCAATCCTGGTTAAATACAAATCAAATTAGAATAAATAATTAAGGGAGTAAGTGCAGGACTGAACTACTTCCCTAATATTCACCGGTTTTAAGTTCAAACTCCAAATGCAATGAAAGCACTCATTATCAGTGCAGTGATGCTCCACACTCCACATTCTGGTATTGACACCTGACAGGACCAATCCTGACTGGTCAGCAGTCCTGCGGGGTGGGGCGTAGTTGGCCATTGGTTCACCCAGGGAGGGAAGGCCCTCCCTCATCACACAAGTGACTCCTTTAGTTGACTGGGTGTGTTCAGTCTTCCTGTGCCAGCTGGGTTAAGTAGTGCAGTCTTCCAGCACAATGACTGTGTGACTCAAACTGGTGGACATCGGAGGATGTGTGTGCTAACCAAATTCATTGATTGATTGATTCATTCATTCATTCATTACCTAAGCTGCTTATTCCTGGTCAGGGTCGCAGGGGGGCTGGAGCCTATCCCAGCATGCATTGGGTGAGAGACAGGAATACACCCTGGACAGGTCACCAATCCATCGCAGGGCACACACACCATTCACTCACACACTCATACCTACGGGCAATTTAGACTCTTTGGACTGTGGGAGGAAACCCACGTGGACATGGGGAGAACATGCAAACTCCACACAGAAAGGCCCCCGGCCGGGATTCAAACCCGGGACCTTCTTGCTGTGCGGCGATAGTGCTACAGTGCTATCCACAGTACCACTGTGCCGCCCTCTAACCAAATTTTGCTCTACCAAATTTAGAGAGGATGCTGCAGCGATGGGAAGGGCTTACAAATACAATGAGGGCATCCCACATTCAGAGAGAAACAAAAATAGGAGGGGGGGTGGGATTTAAAAAATCCTCCAACATCTATTCCATAAATACCTGGTCCAAAACGTCATCGGTCATTTGTTTACTGTACAATACCTTTGAAAATGTACTCTTGGGGCCTCCCGGGCGGTCTAGTGGCTACAATGTTTGACGCTGGCCACTGCGACCGAGGTTTGATTCCACCAGCCGCACCAGTATCGGCTCTGGCTGGGAGTGCCACCAGGGGGCGGCAATTGGCTGTCCGCCCCAGGGAGGGGGGAGGGAAGCCAACATGAGTTCACTGCGTACAGGAGTGGCTCTGGAGTACCGTAGTTACGGTCGACAGCCTGGCGAGTGCCGGCCCGGAGGAGACGATACTTCGCCCGCGTCACTGCCGGTCACAGGGCTATGACAGCGAACTCACAATACGAGGGGGATTGACATGAAAAATAGAGGGTGTTATTGGCTACTAAATTGGGAGAAAATCTGAAACAAATTCTTAAAAATAAAATAAAATAAGTGTACTCTGAAATGTTCTGTAAGTTGCTGGCGTTCACTGGAACGTTTGGCCGTGTGCGAATAGGAGGCTCTCTGGGAGCCAGTGGGGAGAGCGGTTGCGCACCTGGCGTCCAGCAGAAGATGATGACCAGCACCATGGAGCGGGCCGTGGAGTACAGGTCCCTCAGGCGTCTCCTGCCAAACCTGTCACCTTCGATCAGGAACATGCCTCGCTCCTGGTGCTGACTGTACCAGCTGCCCACCTTATAGTACACCACCTGGGGAGAGGAGAGATTAGGGGGTAAGGGGTGGAGGGAGGGAGCGATTTCGCCTGCTCAAAACCAATAGATCTTCCTGTCAATCAGAATGATGCTGGTTTTGTTCCATTTTGTATGTATATTTAGAGCAGTGTTTCTCAATCCATTCCTACAGGGCACACTGCGCTGCATGTTTTCATTCCAACCTCCGCTCCTAACCTATCATCTGCATCGGTCGTCTGTTAATGATCACTTGAGCATGATTAAGTGGTGGTTGGAAGGGCAGTGTGCCCTGTAGGAATGGATTGAGAAACACTGGTATAGACTAGGCATGTCACGGAACACCAGTTTGACGGTATACCAGTGTCAGAATTGATGGTTATCATACCATAAACATTTCCCCCCCCACTGTGATGTGACCAAGTTGGTGGTAAATCATGGTATTTGATATAAAATAATTGCACTGGTTTTTCTGTCTTTGTCTTTGTTTTACGAGGTTGCTATGGCAGCGCAGCGCGTGTCTGTAGCTTGAGATTCAGCAGATCACTGTAGCACTTCATGCATTCCATTTCGCAAGGATCTGTTTCTGTATCCCGGGGTTCGAGGTGATGCAAGGCGATGGTTGTCATTGGAAGAAAGCTCAGACAGTGCAGGGTGCTGCTGTCTGAGGTGGGTGAACAGGTTGGGACTCAGTCATCAGTGGTTGACTAACTAACAATCTTATCTTTGAAAATGTACTTTAATAGAACAAAATGTTACTCTAGAATTTGTTCTCCCACTGCGACCACTATTTATCAATCTGTCTGTCACCCCAAATAAAATACAGAGGTCACCAGTAGGTAGATCTGCTAGCTAGCTACAGTCTCGAAAACAACATTTCACTGAAGCCTTTAGTATTCCACATGAACACTCAATTTGCAAACGCACTTAAGAGCTACCTATTTAGACCGGTCGAGCAATTTTATTAAAGCGATAAGGAACAATAGGCTCTGGTATATCATGAACATTGGCAGTGCTGCTTTGCATACTTTGAATATTGGCAGGGTGCACATCCGTTTTACAAATATTCAAATATTATTTTCGGAAACAGATGTACATAGGAGGTTTTTGTTTTTTTCAAAAACATGAGACTATTTCAAGATATTTTAGCTGGGCTACAGTACGTTATAGGCTAGAGTTTCTGCAGACTTCATTCATACGCATTGATTGCTAGCTAACGTTAGTCATTTTGGTTTATTTTTAAAACTTAAAGGTATACATATTCAGCTTTTCTCCGAAGAATATTCTCTCTCGCACCAGCAAGCCAGGTATTGGCGTAGTCAAGCTGCTTATATTACATAGGTAGATAGCTAGTTAGCTTGGCAACGTTGGATCGTCAACAGCTAAAACCGTTAGTTCCATACAAAAAACTAGTTAGCCAATTAATTTTAACTTCAATGGACATTGATACATCAATGAGGCAAATAGTTAACTAGCAAGCTAAAACAATATGCTTACAAATTAAATGTGTTTGCTTGTTTGTTTTTATAAATTAATCTAAAAAAATCTGACTTCACCAGGCCTGATACCACCGCAGGGGCCCAGATTAGGGTAAAAGTCATACTTGTCAAAGGGCAAGTATCTTAGAAAAGATACCTGTCCTTCCTAAAAGTTACTTGTCCTTGGTCTATTCACCTTCTAATTTTCCTTGAAAGTGCGATCTCTGCTCTCTGAATCATATTTTCACTGAGTTTTTAGCTGATCTTTTGGTTTAAAATCCATTAATAAACAAAAAAACTGTCTTTTAAACTAGAAAGTGCAGCATCCTACTGGATGGGTACGCCTTTAATTGCCTAAAGCAGTGGCTCCCAACCTCGGTCCTGGGGGCCCACTGTGTGTGCTGGTTTTCGTTCCAACCATAATTGTAGCCTCGCCATTGTAACTAGCTGTTACTTGTTCTTAATTAGGCACTTTTAATTTATACTAAAGCATGATTTCACACTGTTAAGACCATTTGACAGAAATAGCTATGCATGCCATGAACAATAAACGTCCCATGTTCACATCCCTGGACATTTAATCAGTCACTATTGCTCTAATTTTCTGTAATACACTGTGACATATGATTCCTTTACAAAGAGGTTACATCTTTTAATTGATTCAATTGTAGACTGGCGGGTGAAATCAGTGGGGGCCTTATTTTTAAAAGCGAACAGCTGGTCACAGAAACCAATTGTGGAAAATGAAGAATTCAATGACAAAGCAATTGGCAACGAGCCAAACCTGCATTGTGTTAAAATAAGTCCAAAGAAGAAAATGGTAGAACTTACACAGATGTTTTCAACAACCTTAACTGATCAAGAGACTAGCAGGAACAAAAACCAGCGTACACAGTGGGCCCCCAGGACCGAGGTTGGGGACCACTGACCTAAAGATGTATCACAGACAGTCCCTATGGAAACGGAAACATGGCAGTACTCACATTGCAGCAGAGCAGCACTGACAGCACACTCACAAAGAAGAAGGACTTCACAAACAGGTCGTGCCCCTCGTCCTGAAACACACAAATGTGCTTCCTTTAAAGCAGTGGTCTCAAACTCAGTGCCACAAAGGGCCGTGTGTACGCAGGTTTTCATTCCAACCAATTACTGCTGCCTTAATTGGCTCTACTAATTTAGCCATATGCATGCACCTCTGTGCATTCTTGAAGTTAAAGCACAGAATATACTCAACAATCATTATTTAGATAACAAAAATATTTAATTTCACTTTATATACATTATGTGCAAGCCAACATGATAATTTAGCAAATAATGGAACTAATTATCTAATCAAAAGCGGAGGCTGCAGTAAAAACCAGCATACACATGGCCCTCCGTGGCACTGAGTTTGAGACCACTGCTTTAAAGAGCAGCACGGCCTCCCGGGTGGTCTAGTGGTTATAACGTTTGGCGCTGGCCACTGCGACCGGGGTTCGATTCCACCGGCCGAGGCAGAGTCAGCTCTGGCCGGGAGTGCCACCAGGAGGCAGCGATCGGCTGTCCGCCCCAGGGAGGGGGGAGGGAAGCCGACATGAAGTTCACTGTGTACAGGAGTGGCTCTGGAGTACCGGAGTTGCGGTCGACAGCTTGGCGAGTGCCGTCTCGGAGGAGACGATACTTCATCTTTGTCACTGCCGGTCTCAGGGCTACGGCAGCGAACTCATAATACGAGGAGGGGACTGACATGAAAAATAGAGGGTGTAATTGGCTAACTAAATTGGGAGAAAAATGGGAGAAAAACAGAAACAAGTTGGGGGTTTTTTTTATCTTGAAAAAAGTGCAGCACTCAGTGAGATAATCAATTCATTACAAAAACAGAAGAACTGGTGACCAAAACCAGTGAACGGAGGGGGCGGTGCTAAGGGAATGGAGGGGGCGGTGCTAAGGGAACGGAGGGGGTGGTGCTAAGGGCACTGGACCCGTAAGGAGTGCTGCGTGGATGGGACACCATTAGGGGACCTTGAGCGTGGCACAGGTGGCAGTGCAGTATAATGGTTAGGGAGCTGAGCTTGTAACTCAGAGGTTGCAGGTTCAATTCCCAGGTGGGGGCACTGCTGTTGTACCCTTGAGCTAAAGGTACTTAACCTGAATTGCTTCAGTAAATATCCAGCTGTACAAATGGATTGTATGTAAAGAAATGTAAACTGTGTAAGTCGCTCTGGATAAGAGCGTCTGCTAAATGCCTAAATGTAAATGCACAGTACTTATTCTAGATAGCTTCAATAATCCGTCCAGCTATACAAGTGTATAATATGTACATCCTCAACACACTCACCACATGTGGACAGGAGTCATTCCCGAAATGCAGGAGCAAAATACAACTGTGACAATGAAAGAAAAATAGATAAGTTAGACATTTAAAACAATGTTTGGTAAGACTTCATTCATAACACCTTAATAAGAACTGCATGATGCCGCAGAAGCGTTGCCATGTGCATATATAGGCATATGTACAGTAGGCTCAGTTTTTATAAATATACAGCTTATTTGAAGTTCATTGGAAGGTTATGGAACTATACAGTGGCCTACAATGGTTTCCTGTTTCCCTAGGGTATGAAGAGGGGGGAACGCACGTTTGAAATACTGTGGTCAGCCATCATCATGGTGGAAGGCAAATAACTCCCTCAAAGCATCAGACAAAAGGTTATTGACCTCTACAGATCAGGAGATGGCTACAAAAAGATCACTAAAAAGTTAAAGATACCACTAGCAAGAAGCAGATACCACTCGCAAGAATCAAGCCTCTTTTAAATTCGTCAAACTACGTCTGAACTACCATGTCTTGTGGCCGAATCATAAAATATACATCATTACTTATATCATTTTATACAATCTCTTTTGTTCATCTTTATCAAGGGTATGAATAATAATGAAGCCTACTGTATACATACAACAGCCAACTAAAACAAACTTTTTCATAAGCAACAACAAAAAAACACACCTATCACCCATTTCTTTCACAAAAGACTTAAAACAATTGAAATGGGTCAAGGTGTTAAATTCTGATAAACATTCAATGAACAGCTCATCAAACCTAATCAATTAAGACAATGCTGGCCTAAAAGCTTGGACTGGGAGAAGCTCACCAAGGCTATCACGTAAAAGCACATCGTGACCTCCCACACTGTTCCTTTTAGAACGTACCTGGTGCAGAATGTCATGTGTTTGTTGGTCATCGCTTCATTTGGCATGGTTTCGCCAGGGTTTGCCTGCAAATTGGCCTCTGTCAAGCCCTCAGTAAACACATACAGGAAGTACACGCCGATGGGAACAAACCTGGAAAATCAGACAACATAATCACAACCGCTGCAGAGAAACAGCGATGCTCTGCTCTAAACTGCCATGACCTAAAGCCCTGCAGAGACAAAATGGTGCTTACCACACAACAGCATACACACGGGGCAATTTCTCCCGGTCTCTGCCCTCTGACTGTGGCTGTGGAAGGAGAACAAGTGTTTGTGGATTATCAAAGATCTACACTACCAGTCAAAAGTTTAAGAACACCCCAATTTTCCAGTTTTCACTGAAATTTTAGCAGTTTAAGTCCAGTGAATAACCTGAAATGGTACAAAGGTAAGCGGTAAACTGCCAGAGGTTAAAAAAGAAAGTTTCGTTTACCAAAAGCGGAAAAATAATGTACATTTCAGAGTTATAAAAAAAGGCATTTTTCAGGGAACAAGTAATGGGTTAACGTGGGTTAACAGTCACTCTGTACGAGTCGCCGACTCTGGATCCAACAAAAGAGCCCCAGACCATCACGCTTCCTCCTCCATGTTTGACAGTTGGTGTCACACACTGAGGAACCATCCTTTCGCCTACTCGACGGCCTACAAAACCCTTTCAAAATGTCAAGATTTCAAATTTTGATTAATCGGTCCATAAGACCTTCTTCCAGTAGTCCACTGGCAGTGCTTCATGGCCCAGGCAAGCCTCTTTTTCTTATTTTGCCATCTTAGCAATGGCTTTCTTACTGCCACTCGACCTGTCAAACTTGCAACTATAAGTCTTCTCTTTACAGTTGAAAATTAGACTTCCTTACTTCGACCAGTGTTAAGCTGTGCTTGAAGCTGTTGTCCTGTGACCCGCCTATCACGCAAGCTGCTGACTCTCAGAAACTTGTCTTCTGATTTTGTTGATTATAGAAATAATGAAAAAGACCTTAACCACTCAACCAATTGTGGACATAATAGTTAATGTAAGAGGTGAAAATGGGTACATCATGATATGGGAAATGAGATTAGATTCACTGCATAATCATGTGGTCCCTCAAGGTCTGTTTGTGTATTTAACGACGCTAAAGAGGAAGGTCCAGTTTTTCCTCAAGTGTCAGGACTCATCGGGCTTTCACCCAGAAACACGTTTGGTTAAGCATATTATCACAGCACTTCAGTTTTCTACTAGAGAGCAATGCCTCACCTGCCTGTCTCCGCCCTCTTCTGTCCTCTCCCTCCACCCTTGTACCGCCCGCTTCGACTCGTAGGCGTAAACCATGACCAGCAGGAACGAGATGCCATAAAACATCTGTAAAAGAGGAGGCAAGAACATTGGTGCGTCTCCCTCCTCTAACACCTCTCCTGTGATCTGGACTATGTGCCACGTGCTTCTCTCTTATACAAACGGTTTTGCTCTTGTGCTTTATGTCTTTTTTATATTTTTGAGAATTTGTTTCTGATTTTATCCCATTTTCTCTCAATTTAGTAGCCAATTACACCCTCTATTTTTCATGTCAATCCCCCCCTCGTATTGTGAGTTCATGTAACGGAGTTGGTTCCGCCACACAGCGAGTTTCAAACCGAGGGATCTCGACGCGACAAGAGAGCGATTTAGCTCGCTGAGCCAAAGACTCAAGTCTCTAACTCCGGGAAGGAATCACACTCTTATCCACGTCACTTTCTGTAGTGGACATTCAAGTACCAGAGCTCATCCACTGCCGTAGCCCTGTGACTGGGCAGTGACAAGGGTAAAGTGTCGTCTCCTCCGAGACAGCACTCGTCAAGCCGTCGACCGTAACTCTGGCACTCCAGAGCCACTCCTATATGCAGCAAACTCATATCGGCTTCCCTCCCACCTCCCTGGGGTGGACAGCCAATTGCCACCCCCTGGCCCGCCAGAGCCGACTCTGGAGCGGCAGGTGGAATTGAACCCTAGTCACAGAGGCCAGCGTCGAACATTGTAACCGCTACACCACCCGGGAGGCCCTTTATGTCGTTTTTGACTGACAAACACAGCACGCTAGGTCGCTGTAGGAGCCATGACAGTGCTCAGTGACGACTGACTGAATGACCGTGAGCGAAGGGCGAGGAAGAGAAGCAGCCGACGTACCAGCGCCAGGGGAAGTCCACGCTCACAGATGCTGATGCTCTGCGGGAGCTGGCCGTACGGAATGAAGTTAATGGCGCTGGTGCACAGCAGGACGGCCGACGCCAGGAAGTCTGCGAGGGCGAGCTGGAGTAGCGGCCGGACCTGGGGAACCGCACCGAGGAGAGCGAGGAGAGGGTGGAGAGCGTGGAGAGGGAGGAGAGGGTGGAGAGGGTGGAGAGGGTGGAGAGGGTGGAGAGCGTGGAGAGGAGGAGAGCGTGGAGAGGGAGGAGAGGGTGGAGAGGGAGGAGAGGGTGGAGAGGGAGGAGAGGGGAGGAGAGGGTGGAGAGGGTGGAGAGAGGGAGGAGAGGGTGGAGAGGGTGGAGAGGGTGGAGAGGGTGGAGAGGTCGGAGAGCGTGGAGAGGTGGAGAGGGTGGAGAGCGTGGAGAGGTCGGAGAGGGTGGAGAGCGTGGAGAGGGTGGAGAGGGAGGAGAGGGAGGAGAGGGTGGAGAGGGTGGAGAGCGTGGAGAGGGTGGAGAGGGTGGAGAGCGTGGAGAGGGAGGAGAGGGAGGAGAGGGAGGAGAGCGTGGAGAGGGTGGAGAGGGAGGAGAGGGTGGAGAGGGTGGAGAGGGTGGAGAGGGAGGAGAGCGTGGAGAGGGTGGAGAGGGAGGAGAGGGTGGAGAGGGTGGAGAGCGTGGAGAGCGTGGAGAGGGTGGAGAGGGAGGAGAGGGAGGAGAGGGTGGAGAGGGTGGAGAGGGTGGAGAGGGTGGAGAGGGAGGAGAGGTTGGCACCAAACGCATTACGGTCAGGCATCACAATCAAACACACTGCTTAATCATGATGATGGACATGTGACATGCAGCCTTTTCACTGTACTGGGTTTTGTTCCCCCCTCCCCGTTGGTCGTCTCAATCAGGCTGTTTGTATCATGTGCAAATCAGCTTAGTTTAAGAAGCAAGGAAAGTATTTGGTTGGAAGTAGGGATGATCGATTAATCACCGTTAAGAATTTGATCGATCGAGCATATCAAATTAACGATTATGTATCACAGCACAGTGGAGTTATCCAATCCAGGAATTTTCTTTAAATTACCGTCCCTAGTTGGAAGTAAAAAACCGTTATAATTCAGCCATGAAAAGGCCACCAACAGATATAAATGTTGGTGACATCTGTGAGGAGATACAGATATTAATTTCCTTCACCCACCTGTTCGTTTAGATGCCTCCTTTTGATGATGGTCACCACCACAACAGAAAAACTCCCAAGCAAACTGCAACAGAAAATAACAGAGTTTCCTTCCTAACCCTCTCGCTACAGCAAAGTCAATAAACACAATATAAAACTTTAGATAATACGCAATGACACCAAGCCCCAGCAGAAGAAGCATGTTTATGACCATCGCGATATCGCATCGCATATCTACAAAATGGCACCATAAACCTGAAACTACTTAACTACACTCTCACGAGACACCAGTAACCCTCGACAGGTAATGATGTCATTCATGCGTAATGGAGTTAAAATTGCAAGAGAGGCCCAGATTATGTAAAAAATTTGATATTTTCAGATGCCCTCACCAGCACAATCACAAAATGGAGGGGCCAACAACACCCCAACAAAATAAAATGAACAAAAAGGAATTCTAAATCAGAAAGAACGAGAGTGGCTTGTTGCCATTCCCTCAAACATTTATGTATTTGGTGTATGAGGTGTCGATATCCACCGATTGCTCGGAATAGAAAGAGCAGGTTGAGGAAGGAAACTCATCTCTAACAAGGCACAAAAGACAAGGTGAGAGCGTTGGATTGCACTTCCTTCAAACGAGGAATCTGAGCAGCTTCTGGCCCTGCGCTGTCCTCCTGTACCCAGTGTACCGAGAGCTCAATACTCCCCTTAGAAGCTTTCCTTAGAAAGTTCTTTATTACGAAACTCTCTGCAGGCAGAACCATCTCCGTTACGTTGGTGCCGTGACCCGGATGTTGCTGCTGCAGGAGTTTGAGGGGGAGACTGTAGCGGTGGAGCTCCGGTACGTGGAGCGTCCGCTACAGAATGTGACGTGGATAAGAGTGTGATTAGGTCCCCAAGTTAGAGACTTGAGTCTTTGGCTCGGCGGGCTAAATCGCTCTCTTGTCACGTCGAGATCCTCGGTTTGAAACTGGCTGCAGGTTCTGTTACATTTGCTTGCTTTCCCATTGCAAGGACTGTTGTGTCTTGAGTTGTTGTCTTGTCTTGTTTTCTATGGAGCAATTGTTTTAGGGTAAAGTTGGCCAAAGGAGCTTTCTAGATATGTGGGTGCTGACTTGTGGGGAGAGGGAACTTCCCTGAAAGATCTCCATCGTAGGGATTTTCATGAGCGAATCAGGATGTGAAAAATGTAATCGTGTTTGATTTGTATCAGATGATTGGTCCAAATCACGGTATTTACCCCCGAGATTTGCATTGTGTGCACTCATGTACACAACTAACTTAGAAATCTGGGTGATCAAAGGAAGTTGAATTTTCAAAACTGTTCCTTGCCTCCATCTCAGTCACATACAAAGGTATCAACATGTGGACATTTAGTAAACGGCTTGTCTCTACTCTACTGTTTTTAGCCAATGTCCACAAACCCTTTTAGGTCTTAAAATACTCAATTTCTATTCAAGATCCAAGACTCCAATGATTTTAGATCAACTGAATGCCAAATAGGTTCACAGGCTGGGGGAACGTCTGTATGTCATTACAGCAACCGGTATCGCTATGTCACTTACTTGCATAAATATCAACGTGCACTCACGTGACCTGCTTGCTCTACTGGTTTGACTTTCGTGTCTGAGGAGCTACTGGTGCGAGAGGCAACGAACCCGAACTCGCAGCAGTGCTATCAACAATCACAGTTCAATCACAATAAACAAAATATTGATGATACGCAGGTGTGCAAGCCTTCTCGTGCAAACCGTCGTGTAAATAATCTTAAAATTAGACAGCTAGTTAGTAATTAATTCCTCGTGATCCCTGACGTTATGACGATTAGATTCGTTATTGAGCATTCGTTGAATAGAGATTACATAGATCATAACTTTATGATACACCCTTTTAAAGTAGCCATAAAATAAGATGAAAGCAGCGTAGCCAATACACTTCAAACAGTAATCGATACGATGCCACTACAGAACAAACGAGGCATTTGAAGGTCTTACCTTAATGAAAGTGATGATATATACACTATGGATAGTGTTTTGATCTAAACAAAACAGGATTACATAAATATTTCAGTTCCGATAAATGCTAATTACGATATCGACCAGGTAGGCAGAGGACTTTCTAAAAAGCATGCTACACTTAACTTGTCAACATAAATGTTGGCAAACACATTTAAAGCGAACATTAGTATTTAGCTGAGGTGTATAACACATTTTTATTCGAAAGATGTAGACTAAAGATCGAGTAGTTAACACACTTTAAACATACAGAGATGACCATTACGAATAGCAATCAGTTGTTTCATGCTTAGTTTACAAATATAATCATAGGCTTTTGCTGATAGCAAAAAATAATCATTTCAATAGTTTGGTTGTTTGGTTCAAGAATCTATATTTTCTTTACCTGGTTGTCGTTAAGCGCGGTTTGGAATGCCGCACTTTTCTGAAGACTCATTGTGAGATTACTATTTAATTAAGACATTCAAATGAATGTGAAAGAAGGTCAGGTGTACTTCGACGCTGTGATCCACACTGTATATTTTCCATGTCCTTCGGGTGTTTATTAACATTTTACCTCCGCCCTCGAGAACCCGAACCGCGTCACGTGCTGGGTGCTACCTGCGCCAGTGACACGCGCACATTGCTGCAGCCAGGTAGACATTCAGACACTCCGCAGCCAGGTAGACATTCAAGCACTCCGCAGCCAGGTAGACATTCAGACACTCTGCAGCCAGGTAGACATTCAGACACTCCACAGCCAGGTAGACATTCAGACACTCCGCAGCCAGGTAGACATTCAGACACTCCACAGCCAGGTAGACATTCAGACACTCTGCAGCCAGGTAGACATTCAAACACTCCACAGCCAGGTAGACATTCAGACACTCCACAGCCAGGTAGACACTCAAGCACTCCACAGCCAGGTAGACATTCAAGCACTCCACAGCCAGGTAGACATTCAGACACTCCACAGCCAGGTAGACATTCAGACACTCCGCAGCCAGGTAGACATTCAAGCACTCCACAGCCAGGTAGACACTCAAGCACTCCACAGCCAGGTAGACATTCAAACACTCCACAGCCAGGTAGACATTCAGACACTCCACAGCCAGGTAGACATTCAAGCACTCCACAGCCAGGTAGACATTCAAACACTCCACAGCCAGGTAGACATTCAAGCACTCCGCAGCCAGGTAGACATTCAAGCACTCCACAGCCAGGTAGACATTCAAACACTCCGCAGCCAGGTGTTGGTCGATCGATATGTTTAAGCTCAGTCCAGGTAAACGTCTTACCGGCAACCTTAGTTAATAACGATATCATCTTATTGTAGGCCTACTGCACAGGTTTGAGGATCGGCCAAAACTGGTAGAATATTGACCACGTTATAAGGGAACATTTGTAACCGCTCAATTAAAGGAGTTCTAAGTTGTATGCTAAAAATGCAACAACAAAAAATATTCCCTTAACTGTTACAATCCCTCGTTCTGAATTTATTTTCATTGGGTTACGGTTGTTAATTTAATCTCTCTTAAAGTGCATTTTCAGAAAGTAATTTGAGAGGCCAAATGTAGTGCAGTCACAATGGTTATTGACAATTCCAGTGTATTTCTAGGTAGCCTACTGTTGGGAGTAGTACGAACTTGATGTTCTTCTGGATCTCCATAAATGAGCAACACTAAAGAATAAATAAGCCTTAACATGGTCTTCAAGGAGGAAAAGCGTTTTAAGATTAAAATCTAAATATACATTTCTGTATTTTAAATAGCCTACCCTCAAATTATTCACACCCTTGATAAAGATGAGTAAAGGCTGTATAAAACCAAATAAAAGTAACGAACTATATCGTATGGTCAAAAAAAGGCCATTTACCTTATGCATAAAACGTTTTAAACAACGTTCCATTTAAAGCTTCCATAAATATATTCATGCGTTATCCCTACCCTAAAATGTGGAAGACACATTCTTCACTTGTTATGCAACGCTTCACATATGTCACATAGATAAAAAGGTGCTGGACTCAGACTTCAGTGTGGCATGTTGTGCTACACGTGAGGCCGTTTCTCCTCGGGCACTTGCTGTGTTTCTTTGTCTCCCCCCCCCCCCTACCGTCTGTAGACACGCCCCGCTCCTTCAGACTGGTGTCATGCGCGATGACAGGTGAGGAATGCCCTCTTACACGGATAGCAAAACAGAACTTTTGAGGCAGAAATCCATTGGTGAAGTAGTACTTTCAACACATCTTGTAAGTCGCTATGGATAAGACTCATAAGAGCATCTACTAAATGGTTAAAATGTAAAGTTTGGGGGTGCAGTGGGTGCCTCACTTCCAAATGTAATTAGACCAATGTTGAATAAAGGCTAAATGGTCTTTTAAATTGAATTCATTATATACATATACTATATACATACATATACAGTACTGTGCAAAAGTTTTAGGCAGGTGTGAAAAAATGCTGTAAAGTAAGAATGCTTTCAAAAATAGAAGTGTTGATAGTTTATTTTTATCAATTAACAAAATGCAAAGTGAATGAACAGAAGATAAATCTAAATCAAATCAATATTTGGTGTGACCACCCTTTGCCTTCAAAACAGCATCAATTCTCCTAGGTACACTTGCACACAGTTTTTGAAGGAACTTGGCAGGTAGGTTGTTCCAAACATCTTGGAGAACTAACCACAGATCTTATGTGGATGTAGGCTGCCTCAAATCCTTCCGTCTCTTCATGTCATCCCAGACAGACTAGATGATGTTGAGATCAGGGCTCTGTGGGGGCCAAACCATCACTTCCAGGACTCCTTGTTCTTCTTTACGCTGAAGATAGTTCTTAATAACATTGGCTGTATGTTTGGGGTCGTTGTCCTGCTGCAGAATAAATTTGGGGCCAATCAGACGCCTCCCTGATGGTATTGCATGATGGATAAGTATCTGCCTGTATTTCTCAGCATTGAGGACACCATTAATCCTGACCAAATCCCCAACTCCATTTGCAGAAATGCAGCCCCAAACTTGCAAGGAACCTCCACCATGCTTCGGTTGCCTGCAGACACTCATTATTGTACCGCTCCCCAGCCCTTTGGCAAACAAACTGCCTTCTGCTACAGCCATATATTTCACATTTTGACTCATCAGTCCAGACCACCTGCTGCCTTTTTTCTGCACCCCAATTCCTATGTTTTCGTGCATAGTTGAGTCGCTTAGCCTTGTTTCCACGTCGGAGGTATGGCTTTTTGGCTGCAATTCTTCCATGAAGACCACTTCTAGCCAGACTTCTCCAGACAGTAGATGGGTGTACCTGGGTCCCACTGGTTTCTGCCAGTTCTGAGCTGATAGCACTGCTGGACATCTTCCGATTTCGAAGGGAAGTAAGCACGATGTGCCTTTCATCTGCTGCATTAAGTTTCCTTGGCCGACCACTGCGTCTATGGTCCTCAACGTTGCCCGTTTCTTTGTGCTTCTTCAAAAGAGCTTGAACAGCACATCTTGAAACCCCAGCCTGCTTTGAAATCTTTGCCTGGGAGAGACCTTGCTGATGCAGTATAACTACCTTGTGTCTTGTTGCTGACCTGTGACAAGAAACTTTCTTCCACAACCTCACCTTAGTAGCAGAGTTTGACTGTTCCTCGCCCAGTTTTAAGCCTCCTACACAGCTGTTTCAGTTAATGACTGTTTCAACCTACATATGAAATTGATGATCATTAGCACCTGTTTGGTATAATTGGTTAGTCATGCACCTGACTATAATCCTACAAAATCCCTGACTTTGTGCAAGTGTACCTATAAGAATTGATGCTGGTTTGAAGGCAACGGGTAGTCACACCAAATATTGATTTGATTTAGATTTTTCTGTTCGCTCACTTTGCATTTTGTAAATTGATCAAAATAAACAATTTATATTTTTGAAAGCATTCTTACTTTACAGCATTTCTTCACACACACGCACACACACACACACACACACACACACACACACACACACACACACACACACATACACACACAATTGCTAGTCCCAATTGCTTTATGAAAGGGTGTACAATTAAAATGGAGCCTACTGTATGTATGCACTGTGTTCTGTATGCAAGGAGGTGCATGGATAACATAAACCCATTGATGTAGGTAATGTCACGTCTCTCAGTGCCGAGTTGAGCAATAGTGACTCTCATGCTTACATGCACGTGCAAGATAATACAGTGTACTTTACTCACCGCATTCCTTTTTACTAAATAAAATATTTGTCGAGAACCGGTTGCGACGTCTAC
The DNA here is from genome assembly GCA_029706075.1 of Aldrovandia affinis. Lineage (NCBI taxonomy): Eukaryota > Metazoa > Chordata > Actinopteri > Notacanthiformes > Halosauridae > Aldrovandia > Aldrovandia affinis. Next base: position 572,873 of record JAINUG010000363.1, on the reverse strand, counting down.
AAGATGAAACTCTTTTGTAATAAAAACCTTTTGACGAACCTGCATGTAGGGCACAAAAAAGTTCGTCAGCTGTCAAGTTCCATTAACCCCTGTGGCCGTGCTATTCACGCTGTTATTTATATGGAATTCCGTCATATTTCCAGAATTGTTTTGTTTTTGTTTGATTCGGGGCGCATTTCATGTATACCTTAAGATCATTGTGATCTCAGTTTTTGGGAACAATTCAAATTTGTGAATCGGTTTTGATGATTTTCACTATACTGTGGTATTCTTGGTAGAAGAAAATATTAGGATTATATAACGGTGGAACATATTACCTGCATACATTCATCATTACAACATGTTCAATGTAAATTTAAATATATCATTTTTAATACGAATATTTTGCCTACTTTCAAACTACTAATGATTTAATCATTAGTAAATAAATAAATAATATTATTATATTATTAATATATTAATAATAATATTAATAATATTATTAACAATATATTAATAATGTATTAATATATAATACAATAATATTATTATATATATGATAAAATAATAATATTATTTGTGTTTGTAAATATATTATAAATATATTTAATTAATAATTAATTATAATTATAATAGCAGCGGTCATCAACATCCTACAAGCTAATACCTGTCATTTAGAATTAAAAAAATATTTTTTTCTAAATACGCCAACTTTCGTCCTAGTTCTAAAATATAGCTAAGCCAGATAAAGGTAATAAAGATAGCCAAGCCAGCCAGATGGTCTTTTACGAATCACAAATCATTCAATATTTCTCAAACTATGATATTGACAAAGTATGTTTATGCACTCAGTAATTGTTTCTATTTCTATTCCTTGCTAACTAGCATGGCAACAATGGCCAAGCTGCTGCTGGCTGATGCCTAGGTCATAATGCGTGAACTCCACTCTTATAAACCTGGTTTATACTGGAAACAGACTATGCGGTGTGTGCGTTTGCATACTCTCTCGCAAACGTTAAAGTGATTCATGGTTCTTGCGGTAAACGTGGCTAGCGCGAGGGGGAGGTGTCGCATACACTCTGATCTCTGATGTGGTCGTAGCCCAAGAGACCCTCAGATTTCCTCAGCACCCGGAGAGAGAGATGAGGAGATGCAACCGCAAGTAAAGCAAATACGTTTTATTCACCAATGCACACACGGAGAGCCGTTCAAGGACAAAACCAAACAGCGCTCTGAAGACATAATCCCCTAACCCCCATTATTATAGCAAAACATTTTTACATTACATTTACATTCCATTTTAAGCATTTAGCAGACGCTCTTATCCAGAGCGGCTTACAAGATGTGCATTAATACATGGGAGGAACAATCATAGTTTGCGCGAGAGTAATACAGCGATAGACATCATTGCAGGCAGCTGCGTACCATACCTGTAACACTGGGAAGGAAAAGGTTAGTAATTTTTTTATTATTATTATTTTTATTAAATGGAGTATGCAGGGGTATATAGTGTTGAGCAAGTAGGCAGTGGTGCTGACAATTAGCTAGATGTACAGAGTTCAGTGGTAGTGGAGTCTGAAAAGGTGGGTTTTGAGTCTCGCGGAAGATCGCAGGTGAAACATGGTGGAATCTTCCCACCCATCCCTGCTGTGCCCTCCCATCAATACCTGGCATGATGAATACATTTACATAATTTCTTATTCAGGTGCTGTTGGTTATTTAACACCCCAAGCTACGACCATCCATAGATTTCAACCAACTACACACGCAAGGCGAAAGGGCCTAAACCCTAAACCTCCTAAACCCAACTGATGTTAAGGGTGACACCCCTCAGGTGAAGATGACCTCTTAAGACCTCTGAAGACCTTAACCGCATGGTTCATATTTCACATCAACGTTCCCAAAACATATAGTCAGGCTCTGCCATTCACAACGCCTCTTCAAGGCCTGAGAAAGGGCAGGACAGAGTGTGTGCCTTACCCTACGGTCTAACAGCGGGCGATTCGGCAACTAGTTGCTGGAAATGCATTGATTCTCTATGAGAGTGAGCGACTTCCGGTGCCTGACCCATTGCCCGATTTGTGGGCGTTTCGGTGTCCCAGAAAAGTTGAAAATTCTGAACTTTCGGGCAATGTTGCCCGGAAGAGCCAATCAAATTCATGTCTTGCTCTTTTTTTACCTTCCACGCGAAACCAACACAACACCGAAATTTTGTTCCTAGTTCTGACACTTCAACATGAGTGAGGAGAAACTGTTAACAGCGGTCTGCAGTACCCATACTTTATTTAATCCTAAAAGCATAAATATTTATAGCTAGCTAAACTTATATGGCCTACATACATCTTATTTAATGTTTGTGTTGGTTAAAAGGCAATTTTTTATCGCATGGGTGCGTTTGGAAAAACGCACCGAGAGAAATTGCGAGCTGTTTCCAGCGCAAGTATATGGCCGTAATTGCAAAAAGCCTTCTGAGTTTGAGTTTGCGGTTCATAATTGAAGGAAACAATACTGCTAGCCAACTAATATTTACAATAAAGATTCTCAAAATCTATGATGAACTATTCGTTTTACCATGCCAAAAATTGTAAGCACGTCGGAAGCATTTTTGAGAAGCCAGTCAAGCGTGGTGAACGCCCACTGGGCAATTTATTGCCTAGTATTGCCCCCTGTTAGACCGTAGGGTTAGCCTACTTGCATACATTGCATTGCAGTGGCAATATTCACTGACTGTCTTCTTTTGGACAGTATTTACAAGTTATATAGTAGGTCATACTCCATACCTATATAAAATATGCCCCACCAACCCCTAACACCTGCCATCCCAATATAATAGGCCTATACACAGCAGTTATTTTTATATTAAAGATGCTGTATAACTGGACTGGGAACCAATGACTAAAGATTTGGTGGTTCTGTGTGGCTCAGTATGTAGAGCATAGTGTTGACAATGGTTAAGTTGTGGGTTTGATTCCCATTAGGACCACATATAGGCCTACTGAAAAATGTATGCATTCACTACTGTAAGTTGCTTTGGATAAAAAGTGTCTGCTAAATGGCAAATATATTATTTTGTGATGGACAGGCAATGCACGGTAAATGTTTGTTAAATGTTAAATTGTTTGTAAAAATGTTTTAGCTTGTGTCCTTCCGGTCGTGAGGTTCCATTCCTTTAATTACACGTCACTCAAAACCACACTGTACGAGCCATCATCCTGAAAACTGTGAGACAGTTCTTCTTCCTCCTTTCCTTTTTAATTGCAGATCAAAAGCTTGTAGGCGTGTTACTGCCCCCCACAGGTGCGGAAGATCATCACAACAATATGTGTGAGACAGCTAACTGTCTGCTATCCCAATGTGACAGAACAGTGCTCGGTTTGTCAGGTTGTTAATAAAGTTGTGCTGGAGTGGCGACGTCATTTCTTCCGCGTTGGCCTAGACGTGGCATCGACGGGAGCAAACAATACAGGGGAAGCGACTCCCATATCGAGTACTGTGTAGCTATAAAGGCACACACAGTGAACACTAACGTTGCTGGGGGTAGAAATTTCATTGTTTATTTACTTTAGAATAGTAATTCAGCAATCATCCAGAGGACCTCTCTCGTGCAACATGGGGCTTACAATATCATCGCTCTTTTCCAAGCTTTTCGGCAAGAAACAGATGAGGATACTTATGGGTGAGCATTCGCTAGCCAGCAAGCTAGCTAGATACTGAATTCACTGAGACAGGAACGGGTTTTTTTCTCCTGTCAAAGCAGAACACCATCGGACCACTTAGGTTATGATCTGAAATACAAAGGCGACCCTTTTTCAGTGTCTTCATCTTGTTTGCTAATCTTAGTGTTATTTTGTTGGATAGCTGGCTTGCCAATCCCTTGGAACAGCTAAATTAGCTAGCTAGCTACCTACTAGATAAGCAGCCACAGTCTGATCAGCTAGGCTAGCAAGCTAACGATTCGTTAGACATTTCGCATCAATGCTAGTTTAACGAATAGCCAAATGGTGATGTAAAATCTAGCTGGTGCCTTTGGATTGTTCCAAGATAAAGAGCAGTGGATTTGTTTTGTTTAGTAAATAATTAAAATTGTTCGTACTTGTAAAGCAATGTAACCGAAGCCTGATTAAATCAGTCGATTGGGTGTATTACCCCATAAGCGGAATGGTGGTTAACTGGCTAGATAGTCATCTAACAAACGTTTTGCATCCACAGTCTTTCTTTTAATGTCACACCTCTAGTTGATAAATTATAGGCATGTTTGAAATCTAGCTAATATCCCCATATTAACATGTTCACGCGTATTACTCGCATCAAACGGGGTATATTATAAACTAGATTAGAAAGTTTGAAAACCCCAACTTTAGGCCAGAAGACATCCTCAGCTTGGAGGGAGGGATGAATCGATAGACGGATAGAGAGGGAATGGAAGAGTATGTAGGAGACGATCTAGTGGTTATACTCGTGTATAGAGATACAGGATATTTGGTTCGGTAAAATATTATGATAGCCATGCGGTACAATTTAGTTATTTGGCAGACGCGTTTATCCAAAGCGACTTACAAGCGTACATTAAAATATGGCTAGAGATCATCGTTAGAGCTATCGTGACAGCAAGTTAGTCTACAGTCATTGACATTGACTAATGACGTCCATGTCACAAAACCAATGTCATACAAACAGGATTACAGGATTTCAATAAATCGAGGTCAAGTCTCAAAAGTTTTCGGTCTTTTTCGGAAGATAGCCTGAGGTTCTGCTGCCCTGGCCGAGTGGGTAAGGTCATTACGCCACCTACAGGCGAGGGCCGGCAGGAGTACGGCTTTAATGACATCATCAGCTGGATAAACGCTAGAGAGGAAGTACTGGGGTAGACTTTGGTTCCACGTGTAGGGAGTTACAATATATAATAATAATAATGAATTTTACAGGGATGTGATTTTTCCTGATTATTCAGGAAATGCAGATTTTCTGGTGCTAAATATCTCTGGCTATTTGGCTTTATTTGCTGAACATTCTCTCCTGCTATCGGCTGTCAAAGAGTGCAACATTTCTTAATGTGTATGCTTATGACATACACATGTCCACAAGATATCTATGGTCTGAAAATAAACATTTCCTGATTAACCAGGAAAAAAAATCACATCCCTGTAAAATTCATTATTATTATTATATATTGTAAATCCCTATCACATCCCTGATTTTATTTATATAGCACACTTTAAAATACAGAGGAATCTCAAGGTGCTTTACAACAGATACCATTTAAAAACAGGGTTCCTGACTCTTAACACTGTCCCTCTAACTTGCCCTGAGGCTAGGCCTTCCTCAGTGAGTCATGGGGCCAGCTACCACACCTTACCTTAGACATTCTACAATCTCCCTCTCTCTCTCTCTCTGTTGCTGCATCGAGGTACTGTCTTTTCCCTGGCTGTGCGTCAACCTTGACTCTGTCCTTCACTCTCTGACTCAGGGCCTCCTATCAACTCCGTATTTCTTTGCCAACACAGCCAGATTGTGACACTTTCCGCCATGAAACTCACGGCAGGCTTCCGTCATGTTTAGGGAGTCGTCCCTATCATTGTTTCTCTGCCAACCCATTGTGTGAAAATGAGGTGCATAGTTTTTATAGGTGCATAATTTCCTGAATGAAAAAGACAATTTGAATAAAAGTAATTAATTCAAGGCTTTTTAATATGAGGTACAATGGTTTTTGGCCTTGGTGGGCTTATTAGGAACAACAATGGTCAATAGAAAATTAACCTCAATAACTTAGAGTTAATGTAAAAGTGTGATAATGAATGAAATGCATAATTTTGTTACAACTTTAATCATGTTTTTTTGTTGTTGGTAGTAAAATGTAAATAATTATTCTGTTCAAGCCAACAGGCTTTTCAATGACACCGGTCCATATAAACCCATATGATATAAATAGTTCATTTTGTAGATAATAAAAATAGATGGAGCATTTAAATATCTTTTGTCTGAAACTGCTTCTAAAATGTTTTGATTTCATATGGTCATCAACATTTGTTTGTCCATTTTTGTTGTACCACAGCATCCATCTGTGAGACCACCATTCTCTGTGTCATATGCTAACACTGAACACTCTAAAGCTAACACTTTTCAACTACAAAATAGTGCTTTTACATACCAAGCAAATAAATTGCAAAGTATCATTTAATGAATCAATCTCTTAATTTTATAATTCTTATATTTTATGCAATTCAGTATTTCAACAGAATGTTCAAGTGTTTGTCATCTTCTGATGAGTTTATTTGTTCCAACAAACCTCAGCTGTTAGGAACACCATTTCACTCTGGTATAACATTGCTTTGGATCCAAAAATAGTTAATAAATATGGATTTCTTGTCTGACATATAACATTTCCTTTAGATATTTGATGGACCGTTGAGAAAGGTAAACATTGGAGTAGGGCTGTGTGGCTGTAAAAACTGGTTTGCTGAATAATTCTGCTTGAGATCATAACGGGTCAATAGTTATAATAATTATAATTAAGAATAAGAATAATTATTCCTCAGTTTCATAAGTTCTTTCACCAACACATACCCCACTTTCTCTCTCCACACACACACACACACACACACACACACACACACACACACACACACACACACACACACAATGTCACGTGTGCTAGCAGAGACAGCCTAATATGTCAAACTCCAAACTCCAAACTCTGGACCTCATATTACAATTAACTGTAGCAAATGTGACTGTATTAGTACTGACAACAACAAGTAACATAGCTGTACTTGTCCTAACATAGTAATCAAGTATTTTACAAGGAAAAATATGTATGGATCTCAAAGTCTTATCTATTAGGCTAGAAATGATTACCCTGTTGCTTTGGCAAAGTTTTAATAATCAAACTTTTAATTGAGCATTACAGTGCTGATGTGTTCGTGGCAATAAACACCAGCCTCCCTTTTATTACATGGCCACCTGTGCTGCAAAGCCATCGGTAATCAGATTCAAAATCAGAACTTAATCGCTAGGGAAGTTGTGTACATAGTACAAGGGGGGAGGAGCTCTGGTTGTGATTGGTCGGCCCTTCACCCAAGGGATCATGTATTGGGCATGTATATTAACATCACTTTACTCTCATTGCAGTTGGTCTGGACGCAGCTGGTAAGACCACTATCTTGTACAAACTGAAGCTGGGAGAAATCGTGACCACTATTCCAACCATTGGTAAGATCTTTGTACTTTTATTTTATTAAGCTTTTTTCATTTTTTATCCACATTTGGAATGCCCAATTTCTGCAGCCTCCGTTGTCTATTTCAGGAGAGTGTATTCAGGCATGCGCTCCCCTCTGAGACGGACATCACCGCTCAGGCCATGTGTTTTCTGATGCCCGGGTTCTTTGCTTTTAGCCTGTAATTCAGTCCAGCAGGAAGTGGCTGATTCAGCCTTGTCGCCAAGGGAATCAAATCTGCAATCGTCTGGTTAAGTCCAGCTCACTGACCCCTAGGTCAAGTCCGGCTCACCGACCTATAGGTTAAGTCCAGCTCACTGACCCCTAGGTTAAGTCCGGCTCACTGACCCCTAGGTCAAGTCCGGCTCACTGACCCCTAGGTTAAGTCACCGCACTGCGTGATACGGTATTTCTGATTGCTGTATTTCTCCTGTGTTGCTGGGCAGGTTTTAACGTGGAGAACAGTGGAATACAAGAACATCTGTTTCACTGTCTGGGACGTTGGTGGCCAGGACAAAATCCGTCCGCTGTGGAGACATTACTTCCAGAACACACAGGTATGTATACATACAGCAGTACTATCACTTCTTCCAGAGTATTATATAATGCCTTTGTCAGACCTCACTTGGAACACTGTGTGCAGTTCTGGGCACCGCACTACAAGAAAGATTAGGAGGTTTTGGTCATTATGTATTCTTATGTTCTTAATACACAAGTATACATGCAGCAGTGACATCAGTACTTCCAGTGCATACACGTGCATGAGCAGCACAGGCGTCACTAGGCTGTTTCTAGAACACGCAGAGAGTGCACACATACAACAGCTATATGTTAAAATAATTGTGCCAACAATGGACCTTTGAATAAGCAGAGGTTTGTGTCCAGGCCCCCACTGGCTGCTCGGGAAGCTTGTGTTGTAGGTGTGAGTGTACAATGCAGGTTTTGCTTCAGCGATGCTCACAAGTGTGGAAATAAATAGTGTATCTCGATGCCAAACGGGCATGTTGTCCTCTGTGCGCCCCACTGATGCGATGCCCTGTCTGATCCCGCAGGGCCTCATCTTCGTCGTCGACAGCAACGACCGTGAGCGAGTGGCAGAATCAGCCGAGGAGCTCTCTAAGATGGTATGTTTCTATTTTTTTAAATTATTATTTTTTTTAATCCCATTTTCTCCCAATTTAGTAACCAATTACACCCTCTATTTTTCATGTCAATCCCCCTCTTGTATTGTGATTTCGCTGCCGTAGCCCTGAGACCGGCAGTGACACGGGCAAAGTATCATCTCCTCCGAGACGGCACTCGCCAAGCTGTCGACCGTAACTCCGGTACTCCAGAGCCACTCCTGTGCACAGCGAACTTCCTGTCGGCTTCCCTCTCCCCTCCCTGGGGCGGACAGCCAATCGCCGCCCCCTGGTGGCACTCCCGGCCAGAGGCGACTCTGGCGCGGCCGGTGGCATTGAACCCCGGTCACAGTGGCCAGCGTTGAATGTTGTAACCGCTAGACCACCCTGGAGGCCCCAGATGGTCTGTTTTAATGCGGGGGCCTGCGCAGTAAGCTCTCTCCTTTACCTTTACCACATGTACTTTACTCAATCAGAGCACAAGCAAAGGACCGTGCTTACAGGACGATTGTGAGAACCTCTGGAGCCTCATAATGACACTCTTGAGTTTGCTCTTGGTTTTAAGCCTTTCGCCTTTTTATATTTTTTTATTTTTTATTTTTAAATTTTTTAATTTTTTTAAATTGTTTTTTTATTTTTATTTTTTTTTAAATTAATTTTTTTTTATTTTGGTCGGCCCCAAATATCACCTCTGTAAATGTGACCTACTGTACCAATGGAGAGGAAAAACACACTTTTCTGTAGCTGTTGTGTGAGTGAACCAAATTATGGCAACTAGTAGTTTGCTGGCTAACCAACTGAGCATAAAAGTTACTGCAGTGGAAATGAACAGACATTTAAACATCACTGCCTGACAGAGAACTTTGTCAGAGGTAGCGACGGTAACCATGGACACCCCCCTGTCACCTGTGGTTCATCATTCCTATATCTTTGGGTTTAAATTTCCCAACAGATGTTAAACCCTCCATTGCTTCCCAAAATAACTGTTAATGAAGCATAACCGTTATAAGTTGTTTACCAGAAAGGCAAGCAGCTGTTGGCTATACTGCATAAGAGCGTCTGCTAAATGCTTAAAATGTAATGCGGTGTCAGGGTAGTCGGATGTAAAACGATTTAAAAACTTGCTTGTTCAGCAGTTCAGTGTAGGAAGTGTGTGGCAATCGTTTCACGTCTTTGCACTGTGAGCTCCCTCCCTTCGTGCAGATTTGATAAACGCAGTACATTTGGCAACACTGCTCCTCAGCTATGACAACTGTTTGTTTCGTTTTGGTTCGGTTACCGTTCGTCCCACCGTAACGAAGCGGTCCGTTCGAGGACAGCGTTGACCCTGGCGTTGCTAGTGTCGGCATGGTGATGACCTTTCCCCTCCACAGCTGCAGGAGGACGAGCTGCGGGACGCAGTGCTGCTGGTGTTCGCCAACAAGCAGGACCTGCCCAACGCCATGGCGGTGAGCGACCTCACAGACAAGCTGGGCCTGCAGACCCTGCGGAGCAAGACTGTGAGTGTGACCGCCCGCTTCATATAATAATATAATGTATGCCATTTAGCAGACGCTTTTATCCAAAGCCACTTACAGTAGTGAATGCATACATTTTTCAGTATATGTGGCCCCAGTGGGAATTGAACCCACAACCTAAGCGCTGTCAACGCCGTGCTCTACCTACTGAGCCACACAGAACCACACTCGACCTACTGAGACACACAGAACCACGCTCTACCTACTGAGCCACACAGAACCATGCTCTACCTACTGAGACACACAGAACCACACTCTACCTACTGAGCCACACAGAACCACACTCTACCTACTGAGACACACAGAACCACGCTCTACCTACTGAGCCACACAGAACCACGCTCTACCTACTGAGCCACACAGAACCATGTTCTACCTACTGAGCCACACAGAACCACACTCTTCTCCCATCCATTTGAAAGGGTTTAATTGCATATTATTTATTTTTAGCATTTATTAAAGTTGTTTGTTGTCATAAATGAGCTCATAGAAATGGGTTTACTGTGCCCCTCCATAATTATTGGCACCCTTGGTAAAGATGGGGGGTGGGCACCCTTGGGCTATGAAAAAAAAATGTCTTTGTTGTTCATCCGCTTGATCTTACACTCAAAATATGAGAGAAATCTAACCTTTGATTGAAGTCAAATTATTCAAATAAAAGTCCTTAGCGAAAAATAAACATTTTTCTCAAAAACATCTCAATAGAATCTAAATAAAGTAGATTGCTAAAGGATGAAACTGAAGGGTGGAGATTATTTGGCAGGCCTGTGGTCAGAGCAAGCAGTTGGTGAATTCTCCTCTCTCTCTCTCGCTCTCGCTCTCTCTTCTTCTTCCTCCTCCGGTCTCTCCCCCTCCGTCTCTCTCACCTTCCCCTTTCTCCCTCGTGATTCATCTCTCTGCCTGTCTGTCTGTCTGTCTCTCTCCACAGTGGCATGTCCAGGCCACCTGTGCCACCCAGGGTACAGGCCTGTATGAGGGGCTGGACTGGTTATCCATCGAGCTGTCCAAACGCTAGCGACGACACCCAGGGAGCGAGGGAGGGCGATGGACGGCCATTTCAACCGGAGAAACTTTTGTCTAAATTGTCCCGTGTGTCTGTCTGGTAGAACTTGAACTTATGGACTTTGCAATCAGTTCCAGTTGTAAAAAAAACCTTTTTCCTCCTTCTCCTCCTTTTTATTTTGTAGTTTTTTTTTCCCCCCCTCACTGGTGTTTTCTTAGTCTGTCCTTAAATGTTTTTCCACCTGACAGTAAAAGGATATTTTAAGTTGCATGTTTTTAAGCTTAAGAAAGAAGAGAGAGAGAAGCGATGGCGCTGAGGTCGCTATGGAGACGGACGGGGGGAGGGGGAGGGGCACGGATGCCCTGGACGAGGACTCAGAACGCGGTGCTTCTTGGTTTCCACCATTTCTAATCGACTCACCACCCCCAGCATCCCCCACCACCCCACCCCACCCACGGACATCCACTTCCCACGGCACCGTGTCTCTCCCGGCCTGTCGAAGACGAGCCGCACCACAACGCCATTTACGTTCATCAAGATAGACCTGGCATGGGTGGGTGCTGAAGAAAGATGGAGCCATTTCAACACAAGAAGAACGTGAGAATACACAATAACGAGAACGGGCCGTTTACTCGAAGGGCCAACGCGACGCGATAAGACACCCCTCCCATCCGTGCCACACCCACGGCTTACGGACACCGCTTGGAAAAGGAACCCAGACATTTTCACACGCGTTGCAGGCCACTCTTGTTTCTACTCTGTCTTTCAGGTTTTTAGTTTGACAGTGTCTGTATGAGTGTATGTTCTGTTGCACTGTGCTTGGATACTGCAGAGATGAGCGGGCCTCCTGGCCTGGGTGGAGACTGGGTTGCCTTGCATGCCACAGCTAACAAGCTCTTTCCACATCCCCCTTTGCCCCACCTCCCCTCTGGTGGGCGTGTCCCCACGACACCCTTCCTGGCAAGGAGTTACCGCGCCTACCGACTGGACGAAGCGATTTGTTGTACAAAAGTTAAGATTAATAAAAATGCAAAACGGGGATTTTTTTTTTTTGCATCTGTCAGAAATGTTAAACGCTGGTAAATTGGCGAGAGGCATCGACAGCATTTTTTTTATTTTTAAAGAAACCACAATCTCTGAAATGCTTTAGCTGCTTAAGATTTTATCTGATGTGAAAGTGCTCTGTAATCAACCCATTTTAATCTGGTCCTTTAACGATGCTTTCTTTGATCACTGCTATTCACTGAGCTCGAGAATGGATCGATTCTCTCATGTCTGTGATTAAACCCAGGTTGCTATACGTGTGAGTCGTTATCGTCTGTGGTGTGCTTAACGGGCTGGGGAATGTGCTTCTGCTTTTGGAGTTGTGCAAGCGAGGTCGTGGTTAACCGCAATCCTCCACGTCACTTCCTGTCACAGGCAGAAACTGTTTCTCGCGGTTACTTCTCATTTTTCTTTTCGTCATTTCAGTCGCAACATTTCCAGCAACAGCTGAAAGCGATAGTTGAAAGAAGTAACGTCTTGAATTTGCTATCCATAATTAAGGACTAGGTGTATTGCAGTTCGATTAAATAGAAGATTGGGCTTTAGGTAATTTAATTCAGAGGGGTGAGTTGTGATCATTGGGAATCTGCTGGTGTTGGCTATTAGCTGTTAAGGAAAAGCATCCTTCTCACTGACTAACTTCAAAGCCACTGTGTGAAAATTTGGGTTCAAAAAAAGGTGTATATCACCTCATTCTGTGACCATTATTAACTATGAGTTTAACAGTTATGAAGGATTTAAGAGAAGAATGGGGTTAAAATATTGTACACTGCCTCATTATTCTGCGCGGTTTGCTGCTTCTGACAGCAGTATTAAGACCAAACTTAAAACAAGTTGGCATCAATTTACCCCTCTGCGTTTCGGGTTCCCGAAGCTACTTCCTGTATAAAAAGCAACGTTAATGTGACTTGATCCTTTTGGCGTGAGAGCATAAATGCACATGCGTGTCCTAACCTGTCCACCAGAGGGCACTGTTCCCTCTCAATTTCAAATGTAGATCAGTTGAATTGCCATTTTGCATTGCTGCCTAAACAAATATAACTTTTTGGATGTATTAACATCTAATGCAGTGGTCGAAATAAGGGGCATCCGTGGTGATCAGGGGGGTCCCATCTTAATTTTAACATCTTTTAACAAATGCGAGTCAAACGGGACATTTTAACTATGTGGAACCAACCAATAGAAACGGTCTTTGAGAATTCTTTAAGATCTGTGGGTTCTGTCAGGCCAAAATGTGACCGGGTTGCATCACATGAATGGCAGCTAGCGTCCGTTGCCAAATTATGGTCGGCTATGCAGGCTTGGTCAACTTACTATAGCCCAGGGGTCTTCAACTCCAGGCCTCGAGGGCCGCTGTGTCTGCAGGTATTTGCTCCAACCACGCACTACACCACCTGATTTAGAATAATTAGTTTACCTCCTTGGTCCAGGAGGCGAGCTAATTAGTGAAATCAGGTGGTGTAGTGCGTGGTTGGAGCAAATACCTGCAGACACAGCGGACCTCGAGGCCTGGAGTTGAAGACCCCTGCTATAGCCCATTGTTTAGATTTATTTATAATTTAGGTTTGTGTTGGAATATTTGAAGTGTAAGAGATACATTCGTCAAGTTTCAAATCTAATTAAGTAGAAAGTAGCCATGCTAACTCAGTGCAAAGGCACTACACCAGCGTGTGTAAAATATAACATGATTTCTCCATTTTTAATAAGTTTAATACTATAATCTGTTCCCAGGAAGTAGCCAAATATTCAGTGGTCCATGTAGTTTGACGGTTTTCACCGTATTTCTGTGCGAGAGGACATGCCTTTTAAAAAATATACATTATTAAATCCATTTCTAAATCATTTTTATCCACCAAATAATAGCTTGGGTCTCAAACATTATTTAATTCAGGAGTATTCAAATCCAGGCCACAGGGTCCGCAGTGTCTGCAGGTATTTGCCCCAGCCACGCACTACACCACCTGATTCAAATAATTAGCTCGCTTCCTGGACCAAGGAGGTAAAGTAATTATTCAAAATAAAGTCTCACTTTCTCAGTGTTGCCACAGATGGGGCTGGCGGCCATGACAGGGAAAGGGAGCGTTCCTCGTTGCGAGGCTGAAACACGTCCCTTCCCTCACGAGTGGGCTGCCTTGCCCCCAAACTGGAGCCAGCGGTTCATGATGCCCTAAAGCACAGGTGTCAAACTCATTCCATCGAGGGCCGAGTGTATGCAGGTTTTTGTTGCAACCAATGCACTACACCTGGTGATTTCACTAATGAGCTCACTTCTTCAACTAAGGAGGGAACCTAATTGAAATCACCTGGTGTAATGCATTGGTTGCAACAAAAACCTGCACACACTCGGCCCTCGATGGAATCAGTTTGACACCCCTGCTAAAGAGGGTGACAGGACTCAGCGCTCCTACTCTTAGAATCTTTGTACATACGGGCCCAGGCCAGATGCCTTTGACAGCCAAGGCCAGATGTCGCCAACCACTAGAGGGCAGGCTCGTCATATCAACCAGGCTTACGGAACACCGCTTGATAAGTTTCTGTGAAATACTGTATATTGATGAGTTTCATTGTAACTTGGCATCAATAATTTGGTAGGCAATTGTATTTTACAGATTTACAGAGAGTATAGCCTATGGTTTGTAAATGTGAGTTGTTTTTTATGTTAAAAAATATTTTGTTTAGATATCTTCGTGAATTGTAGCGTAGCCTACATTAATGGCGAGGATATAAATATAATTTTCATGCGTTTATAAGTGCATTTATTATGACTCGTGGCATAAAATATATTTATTTGAACTATTCAGGGTATGATTTAAGGCCTTCACTTAATTTATAAAGTAGCTAATAGCTGAACACGTCCCAGAGATCAGCAGTTTTGTGTTTTAAAGACTTCCAGGATCCGCAGTACAACCGCAGTTGTGATTTGACTTTATCTTAAGGCAATCCGTCTGTAACAACAGGTTTTTCAACATGGGTTTTGATATCAATCGTGAGACAAAGCTGAATTGTGAGCTGCAGACAGCAGCACCTAGACAAAGAAATGATAATTCCATATGGTTATTTAAAAGCAGTCCAACAACAGCAACAACAAGTTTGTAATAATGTGTTTGTTGCCATGCAAATGTATGTTAACAGCGAGAAGAATTGACGGTGACATTGCAAATTAACAAATGTGAATAGTAGGCTACGGTAGTATATTTATCCGGTAATGTAATCATAAAACGTGAGTTCACTGTGTGGCATTCTGGAGTGAGAACACTTTTCCTTCCCGGTGTAACAGGTACGGTATGCAGCTGCCAACAATGACTTCTAACGCTGTATTACTGCACTGATCTCTTGCGCGAACTATGATCCAACCATATGCTAACGCACATCGTAAGTCGCTCCGGATAAGAGCGTCTGCTAAATGCTTAAAATATAAATGTAGAACACAAAGCATTTATTGTGTGCTGCTAATGTTAAGATGACAGATGATCATTTCCCAGCGATGTTTACATTCCACATTGTCACGAAATAGAATGTAGACAGGTACGGTGTGCAGCTGCCATCGATTACGTCTATTACTGTATCGCGACACTGATATCTGGCGCGGACTATGATTAGTCTTAATACCATGTATTAATGCACATCTTGTAAGTCGCTCTGGATAAGAGCATCTGCTAAATGCCCTAAATGTAAAAATGTAAACAGTCTATACTCACATTTAAAAAAGAGTGCTAAATGATTTTCATTCGTTTTATACACTTCATTAGAACTCATGAAATATGACACATTTAATCTTCTACAACCTTTTTTTAAAAGTATGCAGTGGCTTTACACACCACACATGCCAAGCAGAGACATACACACCAGTTAAATGTGACCAACCACCCAAGGATGAGTCAAAGAGAGATGGTAGATATCCAAACGGTCAACATATAAGGATAACAATGTCATGAGTTGAACTTTGAGCCACATGCACCTTCCTGGAAATATTTAACATTTTTATTTTCTCTGCAACTTGTGCAACACAGCATTGGCCGTTCAGTAACAGGCAGCGATTGTACCGTCTCCCGTGCAGGCAAGCCCTGATATTGGAGGGCAAATCGGTTGTCTTTCAAAAAAAACGTAAAGAATGTACCCTACATCAAGCTTTGAACAGTTGTAAAATTTGTGTTTTAAATCCACAATAGTTTCTTTCAGATATGATGTCCACCTCAACTGTACGTAGGCCTACCAAATATAACAATATCATGTTGGGTTCTTGAAGATGATCCAGGCCTTACGGGGTCCACACACTGCAGTTCAGTTTGTTTCTACCAATTACAACCTGGCTCAATGAGCTAATTAGCTGTACGCATTAATGCCGGTTCACTCTCAGATTAGATTACAGTAAACATTTCATACAGGGACACAAGAACAGTCTTCAGCTGCCATTCATGAGCTTAATAGAAAACGTAGCTAAAATGTCAGATCATGTAAATGATTGGGGCTAATTAAATAATTAAGAACAGAAGTTGGCATGAAATCCAGAAACAGATATGGCCCTCTTTGACTGGGTCCAGCTTGTTCATGTGGTGAGTTCTTCACATCACAATACCCTAGTTGTAATCACCAGGTTAGATGCATTCAGACACCAGAATCAATATGAAAAGCTGGAAAAAAAGAGCTGAGCATTAATATGTTGGCTGTGAGTCCTTGGCTTGCCCAATGACCCTGAGGTACCTTCACTGGCACTGTGTCACCACGGTTAAGGTGCCCTGGATTGTGTGGCACTGGGGCTGTTTTTTCCCCCAGTCCTACCCACAAGAAATCCCCAAATATTCAGAGAATGTAGGGAAACATTGCACACTTCTATTTTCACCTTCTTGAATGTATTTTACTCGTGTGATTGTAACAGACACGATGGATATTTTGATTACCATTCAAAAGTAACACACTTTCCCAAAGGGGAATAAGCATTTCCTAGTCCAAATGTATCTCAAACAGAGGTGCCAATAGTTTACCATTTAAACCTTTAAATGATAAAAATGTACTAAACCTTTGCAAATGTACAAAAAAAAAGTTTTAACATCTGACTGATAATATATTTAATTTGACACATTATTTATGTTACCAGGGACCCACTTTAAACATCGTAAACCCTCCTCAAATGTCTACTCTAATTTCCCTCTGCATAAAAGGGATGGGCTATAAAGTTAGTCTGAAGTATGCTCCACATACTGCACTCGTGTCGCATCCCAACTGTTGCTATGTGGTGAACATCCCTTTAATCTGCTACCAAATCACATCGGGAACTTTGGGTTTTCCATTCGCCAAGGTTCCAGTTCTCGTTGTTGATTTTTGGTGCTGTTCAAGACCCTTGGGGGTCACCAATTTTCACACAAATTTCGAATTCTTTGATTTAATTATTGAACCTTTTCTTATTATTTTATTGATGCATCAAGTTTTTTTAGTTTTACTACATTTTTGCGCCGCGTCAAAGTGGTAACAGAGCGATCGCAATTAGTCAGCAAAGACTTGAGCCCAGCACCACATGAGTACTGCCATTTCAAATGGGATTTAATTCTAAATAGCCTAGTCAACATTAATGAAAACCATACGTTTAAACACTTCTTTAACATCTCAAATATTCCTCTCAATGGCAGAACATATATATATATATAGATATATCCAGTCTGTTGCATGTCCAGTGGTGTCACTTGGGAAGGATGAACTCTGACACCATTGGGAGGCCATTCATATGCTCATGGTCAGAACTCCCGATCACCAGCGCCCCCTGCAGGTAGGCCTGGAGCTCCGCATTGAGGACCGGGGTCTCGTAGTGTATCCTGACCCACACGTCACCTGCAGCAGAGGGAGGAACAGCCAGTGAAGGTCAATTCATGCTTTACGGGACAAGTGTCACACAACACGTCGCGGGATAAGAGTGACGTCAAAAGGACAGAAGTGTGTCGCAGAGGAGCGTTGCAGAGGGTGTCGCATACCTCCAGAGAAATGAAAGGTCGCAGACGCCGTCATAAAATGTTGCGTAATCTGATTGGTTGGAATGACGAGGTAAACTCCATTGCCATGGAGATACAGAATACTACTTCCATCTGACTTTGTTTTCATGTTTTCATGTTATTGCAATGGACGGTTTTGAATAATTGTTTGCGGAGCAAGTGAGGAGGTATCCTCAAATTTATAACTCCTCAAGAAATTATTATAAAGACGGCAAAGTCATGGAGGGAGATTTCAAGGAATCTCAACAGAGACTAGCTCGAATGCAGATATAAGTGGAAACAGTTGTGAGACAGGTAAGATATCTATGTTAACGTTAGCTAAGAAAAACGATCGATATCTAGCTAGCTAGCTAGCTAGCAATCAGGTATCACGGCCAAATAAAGCTTGCTAACGCTAGCCTTTTTAGTCGAAGTAAATAAATGTCAGTTTGCTCATCTGGTTACCATAGAGACGACGCGACACTGTCGCCAAGTCGTGGAAAGTATGAGCGCTCAAAACTCCAAACGTCATGCGACGTGTCGCGGGACACTTGTTGTGTAAAGCATAAATTGGCCTTGAGGAACCACTGATCTCACGCAGAAATGGATCCAGTAGGGTCCAGTACCCGCACCACAAGTTTCCTGTGATTAAGGCGTTTCATTCACAATTGAAACATCTTATCACACAAATCGCAACTAAGGTCAAAGGCCACTGATACATGGGGGGGGGGGGGCAGTAAGGGCCCTTTTCCATTGCACAATAAAAAACAAGAACCAGAACTTTTGGTACTTTTTTTGGCACTAGAAAATGGGAACTTTGGGTTTTCCATTCGCCAAGGTTCCAGTTCTGCAGAGTTCTCATTGTTGATTTTTGGTGCCTGTTCAAGATGTGGTACTTACCGTACCAAACATGACCTCGGGGGCAGGACTAACAACACTGTTTATCACTGATTGGTTACCAAACAGGACCTTGGGGGCAGGACTAACAGCACTGTTTATCACTGATTCGTTGCACACTTTGCGCCACTCAAGTGACTGATCGTGAGGGGAAGAAGCATTGTTGTTATAAAGTGTTGCCTAATGTCGTTACAGAAGCGCAGTGTCTGTTTTATGTGATTATGTTCCAGTTAAACTATGCCATATGAGGGCACTTCTGGCAAGTAGATCTCTGGTCGGGCAAGAGAGGAAAAAACATTAACATTTAATCCTGCTATAGCTTGCTATCAAGTGATATGTTTTTTCATATGGCAGCTTAACTCAAATTAAGTGAAAAATCCTTTGCGTTGCTGATGTTTCCTCTGAATTAGCGCAAACCATAACTGCTTCCCCTGAAGTCGGTGAAAACAAAAACGGTAACTAGAACCAGAACTAGCGTTAGTTCCTGTTAGGTCTAGTTCTTGTTTTTTATTGTGCAGTGGAAAAGGGCCCTTCTGTTATGAAAGCCTTTCATTAAGGCTTAACCACACAGCGTACCTTTCTTTACTTGCTTCCCCACAGTGACCAGTAGCTCCGCCCCCACACTGTGATTTATAGGTGCTCCTGCCTTTGTGCGTCCTGCCCCCAATTTATGAAGAACCTCAGCTAGAATCATGCCGTTTACCTCCAACACTGTCCCTGCAACACCAAAACATGAAGAGGGTAGTTAAACACAAGAATGCACTGGGCACACGATATGGCTTCTGCCCTGAATCATTTAGCATTCAATGTATTTTGTCTTTTAGCTGAAGACTGCACATCAATTCATGTTTTATGTTTTGTACTTCATGTGCATTTGTCTGAGTAGCACTTAAGGACTCAGTTATGCTACTTGCTAATAATGTGAAATTGTTTGTTGAAAAAATGTTGCTCTCTTTTTGGAATGCTTCCTTAATGGCTAATCTACTGTGGCTAAAGAAGGTGAAGTCAGTCAAAATCCACACGACTGCACGAGGGTGGGTAAAGTGTGGTAAGTGAGATTTGTACCCTCTGCGTGTGCTTCCAGCTCCACCTGAGAGTGGGCCCGCCTCAGGACCTGGAAGTAGTCGCAGTCCGTGGAGCACAGCGAGCGGGCGTTCTCTGAGGACACCCCCTGGGCCTGCAGCATGGCCTGGAACTTCCGCAGGGCTGCGCCACTCTCTAGGGCCCTGCTGATCTCCTGCTTCCCACTGTCCATCGTGGCGGCCTTCTCGTTTATCCACAGCAGGTATCCCCCTGGGGAGGAACATGAGGGGACACCGATTGTCCAGCTGAGCCCCAGAAAGGCCTCATCTTTATTTCAAGGCGCTGTTCTAGTGTGTAGATAAGCCCCATGGTCCAGACCGCGCCAGTGCCAATTGTGGCCAGCAGCCCTGTGGGGCGATGCATAAATGGCGGTCGCCCAGGGAGGGAGGGATTCAGTCGGTCAGGTTGTCCGTGTCTCGTCGCACACCAGTGAATCAGACGCTGACAGTATGCTTTTATAAAGCTGCGCATTAAGTGTCTTCCTCCTGCTCATTTCTGTGCGAGCTAAAGTTGTAGACGGTGTGAAAAGAAGTGGCGGCTGACATCACATGCTTCGGAGGAGAGCGCGTGCTCGCTGCAGAGGTTGCAATGAGTGTGGCTTAACAATACAACCACTGGACCACACGGGAGGCCCCCTGCGCGTATTTTAACCCAATTCAAGCACTGATCCCAGGGGTCAAGGTCCAAAGCCAAGCAGTGAGAGAGGCCTGAAGCCATTGCCTTACCAAGAGAGGTGACCAGATCCTGCAGGTCAGGCGGTCCGTGGCCCTTCAGACACTCCAGGGACTCAATCACCTCCAAGGAGTTCCCCACGCAGCGGCCGATGGGGCTGTCCATCCTGCTGAGCGCGGCCCCTGTGCGGATGCCCAGGCCGTTCCCCACGGTCACCTGTAGGGGGGGTATAACCGCGCAGTTAGAGACGCAGTCTGGCGCCCTCTGGCTGCACTGCGGGACGGCGTGCGGACGGCTCCACTTTACCAGCCACTGCGCCAGCTCCCGGGCACTGCCCATGTCCTTGTACAGAGCCGCCTTCCCGTACTTCACGTCCAGGACCAGGGCGGACAGGGACTCGGCCCCCTTCTTTGAGATGATCGAACCTGCGAGCGGTTAGCACGCGAACACTGTGTGACTGGTCAAATGTGTGACCGCGCAACAAACCACAACCCTGAGAAACTCTCAATGACTGAATGAAAAACAACAACAACAAAATACAACACACAGGGTACATTGACATTATATTGACATCTTAGGCATTTAGCAGATGTTCTTATCCAGAGCGACTCACACGGTTTACATTTCTTTACATACAATCCATTTATACAGCTGGATATTTTACTGAAGCAATTCAGGTTAAGTACCTTGCTCAAGGGTACAACGGCAGTGCCCCCACCTGGGAATTGAACCTGCAACCTCTGAGTTACAAGTCCAGCTCCCTAACCATTACATTTATTTGCCAACCATAACCATTGCTTGTGGAAATAAGAAATATTAGGATACCTAAACTTCTTAAGACCTGCCTGAACAAAACCAATTCATTATTTTTGAGATGGTATGCACTAGGTGTTATTGTTGCTACTTTAAAATGTCAACGCTTGAAAGGCACTGATTTGCATTTTCTTGTATTCCTGGAAAACCAGCGCTCCTACTGTTCATTGGCCCTGCTGGGATACATATGGATATATATATATATATTTTACATTTTGTTTCAGATGTTTTCCAGTTTTTCTCCCAATTTAGTAGCCAATCACACCCTCTATTTCGATTCGCCTTCCCCCCGTCTCTACAGGGCACTGAGGCCGGCGATGATCCGCCTCCTCCGAGACGGAACTCGCCCACCCACTTCCTGGAGGCGCCCTTGGTGATTTCTCGGAGCTGACGGGCACATGAGCGGAGTTCTGAATGAGATCCACACATCACCTGCCAAATGCCTGTAATGTAATCACCTGCGATGAGTGGCAGGCTGTCCACGGTGGCGGTGGCATCCCTCAGGGCGTACAGCACCTTATCCGCCGGCACGAGGTTCTCCGTCTGACCCACGATGCAGCAGCCAACGTCCTCTAAAATCTGCTCCACCTGCAGGGGACAGAGGAGAGGGCGTGAGCCAGCATCATGACAGCTGGATGACAAGTTAATTAGGTTTACATTTACATTTTTTAGGCATTTAGCTGATGCTCTTATACAGAGCGGCTTACAAGATGTGCATTAATACATGGTAAGATTAACCATAGTCAGCGCCGGAGATCAGTGTCGTGATACAGTGACAGACATAATCTATGGCAGCTGCAACCCATACCTGTAACACAAGGAGGGAAAAAGATGTGGTTGTGGCTGTGGTTACACTAATGTGATTTCAGCTTTACCTTAGCGTGCGTATCTCTCACTGTTAACAAGCAGTGCCCTGTGGGTGCCCTAGCACCCTCTTACATCACAGATTCCCTGTTGTTTTATGACCCTTCATGAGCCCTTAGGTCCTCTGTAGCAGGTATTTTAAACGCTCCGAAGGTCCCCCAAAAGAAAATTGGGAAAGCTGCTTTCATCCACTACGCACCCAAATTGTGGAACTCCCTCCCAAAAAGTATAAGAGACGTTTTTTTTCCCCCGTTTTTCTCCCAATTTGGTTGCCAATTATACCCTCTATTTATCTCAATTCACCCTCCCCCAAGAGTCCGCCGCCCGTCCTCCGGGTCAAGACATTCTTTCCGGGCCGATTGATCCACCTCTTCCGAGACAGAATTCTACCACGGACGCCTTTTTCCTGCTCCTCGACGGACTCGTGCCGGCTCACCCTCCCCCTTCCCCCGGAGGTGGACAGCCAAACGCTGCCTCCGATCGGGGGCTGACGACCAGGGCCGGTCTGGTAGAGACGCGGGTTTCGAACCGCGTCCCTGACAGGCAGCGCACACCACACCGGACCAGCCAAAGTGTGGTGCATTAGACCGCTACTGAAAACATACCTTTTTAATCTAGTTCATAAATAGCAACACTTAATATGTTTTATTATTTTTATTTGATCCACTCATTATTTTATTTCTTTAAATTGCTTTATTTCTTTACTTGCATTATTTTCTCTATGCCATTTGGATTGTGCGATTTTTAAAATTTTAATTTAACTTTGTGCTGAAATGTAAAAGCACTTTGAGCTGCATTTTGTATGAAAGGTGCTATACAAATAAAGTTTACTATTATAATCATTATAATTGTTTCTCCTTCATCATCCATTCATTTTGTTATCTACCTGGGTGACTGTAAACAGTAGATACGGGCTCATAAAAGATTGCGCTTCACTGCTCTGCTGCACTGTATTAAATGCTGGCACGGAGGGGCAGAGAGAGGCACAGTTGACTTCTTGTTGGCTGGGATGCAGGGTCAGGCATACCAACAGAAACAAAAAAGTAAACGACCATTTTGTCGTCTCTGTTGACACAGTTCAGTTGTTTGCGGATAAGCCCATTTCAGGAGGAACATGATGTCAATAGATCAATGTATTCCTCCTGAATAAATGATCAATCGGCTGGTCGTTGCCCTGCTGGCACGGCCCAGAGCTCGTATGTACTGCTTGTCCTCTGGCCACACAAGCTCGTTTCTGCCCTAAGGTTATCCTCCGCGGTGTCATTCATTATCTAACCTGCTTGGTCAGGGTCACGGGGGGGGGCTGGAGCCTATCCCAGCATGTATTGGGCGAGAGGCAGGAATACACCCTGGACAGGTCGCCAATCCATCGCAGGACACAGACACCATTCACTCACACACTCATACCTACGGGCAATTTAGACTCTCCAATTAGCCTAACGTGCATGTGTTTGGACTGTGGGAGGAAACCGGAGTACCCGGAGGAAACCCACGCGGACACAGGGAGAACATGCAAACTCCACACAGGGATCGAACCCGGGAACTTCTTGCTGTGAGGAGACAGTGCTATCCACTGCACCACCACCAGTATGTGTTAATATGTTCAGGCTGTGGAAATAAATCACACATTAAAAGCAAGGATGTGCGTGCGACCTGGTCTTGTGACCGGACTGTGGGAAAGTGACATGTGCTCGTGTTTACCTGCTTCACTGACTGCTGGATGTTGAACCCTGGAATGGACTCCAGCTTGTCCAGCGTCCCTCCTGTGTGAGCCAGGCCTCGGCCGCTGATCATGGGCACCTGCCAGACACACGGAACACTGTCAGGCTGTGCGTCACGGCACAGAGTTCACACCAGGTCTCGAGCGTTGGAGAGCGACCAAATTGTCACTACCATTTCTGAATCGACAAAGAACATACACGTTAAAACCTCTGTGCTGAACAGATCCAGGGCTCTGGTCAATGCGCAATGCGCAGATCCTAGTGGTAGGTGTGGTTCTCTGTGGTTCTCTGTGGCTCAGTTGGTAGAGCACAGCGTTGGCAACGCTTAGGTTGTGGGTTCAATCCCCACTGGGGCCACATATACTGAAAATGTATGCATTCACTACTGTAAGTCGCTTTGGATAAAAGCGTCTGCTAAATGGCGTATATTATATTAGAAAAGTAAGGTGTGTCCATTCTGGTAGTTTCATGACAAGAGACAGTGCAGTGCAGTTGTAATAGAGGTCGATTTTATAACCTGTGGGTGCGGTGAGGGTTTGGTTTCATTATGGCCAATCAGATCATCAGCTTTTTACACTTTACTGCAATAATGCCATAGCAAACTGGTCATTTCATCATATCTGATGAAGAACAAGTTATGAGACTTTGTTTCACTAAAATAAAATGGGAGTAATAATTGCATGGCGTATCACGTGGAAACACTAAACCAGGGGTATTCAAATCCAGGCCTCGAGGTTCGCAGTGTCTGCAGGTATTTGCTCCAACCACGCACTACACCACCTGATTTCTAATAATTAGTTTACCTCCTTGGTCCAGGAAGTGAGCTAATTAGTGAAACCTATGTTTGTGATGAACAAAACTAGTTCTACTTCTACTGCCAAGGTGCATTGTCACTACTGTTAGGATGTCACCGAGAATTTATCATGGTGACAGAAAAACAACAAGTATTGGTTGTGTGCAAAATTAATGCCAAAGTTGTTTGTTTCAAATTTATTTTATTGGGGTAACTGAAATTGTATGTTTTGGGCAAGCCAAACATCTTGTGCTTGGTGATCCCTTGAATTAATCACTAGAATGAAAGAACGGTTTTGCCAAGGTGTGGAGGTGATTCGCAACTGTTTTCATTAACCTTAATGCACATTTACACCTGTTACTTTTCATTTTCCAAAATGTTATCTTTGGTAAAAATACTGCAGCCATTTCCTTTTTAGAAACATCGTCGCTGGAGTTTGGTTGGTAGTGACATGTGCTGCATTTCTATAGAGAAAGAGGAAATTGAGTTTCTTGTGCTGCAGTATGATATCCTCATTGTCCATAGCTTTGATTGCCTTTTTAAAAGACTGTACGAACCTCTCTGCCAAGCAGTTTGTGGCTGTATGGTAAGGTGCAGATGTGAAATGTTTTCATGAAACCTTTAATGCCTTTAATCCAGCGTCAGGTCTTTTTCAGACAACCGTCTTTTTTGTGTGTGCTTGCACAATGAATGCCATACCCACGTCTGTCCCTCAATGCGTCTGATAGTCCTGCTCCAAATGGTCAATGCTCTGATAGTCTGCGCAGCTTGGCTATCTGCTCTGCTGTGCTTTTCACTTTTAAACTGGTTCCGTTTGTGGAATCTGAAATATTTCAGCTATTACCAGCGGTTTTGGGTTTAGATTAACTTTTAAAATATCAACAATTTGTTCTAACGTTTTAGCGTTTGGCTTTTCGGGGGTTAACAAGCTGTGTCTTTGCGCCTGTAACACCCAGCAGAACCGCCACATTCTCTTTTCATCCTTAAACGTCATTCGCTGAACAGTAAAGTTCTGCTCTTTTGATACACGCTGTCCAATCTTCGATGCTGCTGTCAAATGCTGTAATAGTTCCAATCGTCGCAATTTTAAGTACGGAATAAACCACGACGGGCTGTCCCGTTATTGGGGAATAATGTCGCCTACGACAGGGGTGGTGATGCGCTTACCACCCCCGAAATACATCCCGGATTTCAGGTTCCTGGGCACGCACATCTCTGATGATCTCTCCTGGTCTACCAATACCACTGCAGTAGTCAAGAAGGCACAGCAGCGACTCTACTTCCTGAGGATCCTCAGGAAAAACAACCTGCAGGAGAAGCTGCTGGTGACCTTCTACCGCTGCTCCATCGAGTGTGCTGGCGTACTGTATCTCTACGTGGTATGCCAGCTGCTCAGCAGTGGACAGGAGAGCCCTTCAGAGGGTTATCAATGTCGCCCAGAAGATCATCGGCTGCTCACTGCCCTCTTTGGAGGTCATTTTCAGCTCTCGCTGTCTCAGTAGAGCAGCCAAAATACTGAAAGGCCCATCCCACCCTGGACATCATCTGTTTGACCTGCTGCCCTCTGGTAGACACTTCAGGTCCATCAAATCACGGACAAACAGACTTAAGAACAGCTTCTACCCCAGGGCCATACGAGAACTGAACACTTCCAAACTCTGACACGGATTGTTGACTATCAGTACTGCAACACCTACACCTACAGTTACACTTATAGAACACTACATAGATGTTTACATTCCTACTGCACTTGTATGTATATATTTCCAACTGTACTACACTACTGCTATAGAGAGCCACTGCAATTCAGCAAATGTGCAATATCTGGAAGTGCAAAAACCACTTCCAGATATGCTAACTAAATAATGTAACTTTTAACTTTATTGAACTATTTACAAACTATAAGCTAGGCTACTATGCCGACATTGCCGTTAATTGTTACATTTGACATTGAAAAAGGGAGCGAGGGAGGTGTCAAAGTTGACATATTTGCCAAAAAGGTTAAACGATATTTTGCATAAATCAACCATTTTTATCGAGCAATGTAGCCTAACGTTAATGTACAATGTTGCCGTTTAACTGCTTTAGAACGTTGGATCTTGTAGCGCATTGATTTTAGAACTGTTAAAGGGCAGAGGTGTACCGTTATTGAAAATTAATGCACACCCTTGGTACGCGTATTGACCAATCAGAATCGATACCAACGCCGTGGGTATAATGCTGTTTGAAATCCTTTAGTCTTTACACTCGTTAGCGATGCAGTCTCATGCAGAGTCACGTGTCTGTGTGCATCATTTCACGCGACTCACGCATTCCTTTCCTTCCACCGGTGTGTGCGTCCCGTCTTTTTAGCGTCCCTTGTCTTTCCTCCTAGTTTTACTGTCATCAAGAACCGACGGCACGTCGGACAAACGCAGGTCCAGTCTCGTCGCCAATGTGTCGTGTACGTACCCTCATAAACACAACTACATACATATTAATTAGTCGGAGGCAGCGCTGTACTTGTTCAGGATGCCTTATTTGGTGATGATTTAAATCACCACACACGGCGTGTATCAATGCGCGCACTGACATAGGGGGTATACCTACACTCTAGTAAAGTAGGACCTGCAATGTTCCACACATTACATCTCGAGACCTCAATAAACAAATACCTATTTACCAAATGCGCGAAGAGTTCAGTAAAAATGCGCATATATAGCGGAGAGGAAGGGACGGAACCAAGGTTCACGCTGCCATTTTCCAACCGGTCACGTGGAACCTCCCCGAACGCCATTCTGAAGTTGCATTTAAATTCACCCTAAGGAAAATGTAGCTAATGATGATGATGATGATCAGAAATGATTTCTTTTTTGGCTGTGATTGGCAGCCGGCTGTCAGAATGCTCCAGTCGTGGTACCTACCTTACAGCCACAGGCTGCGAGCGCTGGGGCCAGTGGGATGCTGACCTTGTCTCCCACCCCCCCAGTGGAATGCTTGTCCACCACAAGCCCCGTCCACTCCTTCCGCCAGCTCATCACCTCTCCGGACAGCATCATCTCGCGTGTCAGGGCCAGCGTCTCCTCGGCAACCATGCCCTTCTGCCATATCGCCATCAACATAGCCCCTGGAGAGTCACAAATACTTTTTTGGGGGCCCCAGTTTTTATTGGCTTGTTCCTTATGTGAAATGATGAGCTTTAAAAATCCACTTTACATGCAACTTTAGTTTTTGCAATTGTATGATGGATGATACAGTATTATGTTACAAATCAAGGCCAATTAACTCTATGTTTGGTGTGGAAATACCTGTTCAATCCATGTATTAATGCACATCTTGTAAGTCGCTCTGGATAAGAGCGTCTGCTAAATGCTTAAAATGTAAAATGTAATCCACTGCTGTGGCAGTTTGAGTTCCAAAGTAGAAACCTTCCGTTTCCTTGGTTAACTGATTGATCAAAACATGTGGTTCAAACGAAAAAAAAAGGATTTCCTTGCAATATATCGAAATGGCAAAAGGCACATTTCGGTTGGGCCGTAATATCCTCACCAGGCCATATGCTCATTTTAACACAGTGTGTTCATGATTATAAAATTATAATTATACCTATCTGGCTTTCCTGAATAGTCTTGTCTTTGACAGCCAGCACAAACGTTCGGATCTCTTCTGGGGTGAATCGTTCCCCATTCCTCTTTTTCCGGATCAGGTCGGGGAAGGAAACTGGGTTGTCCATATCCAAGAACACGTGGTTTACCTAAAGCGAGAGCAGTCAGTGACAGATCTCACAAACGCGCTAACAGTAGCCTACAGCACGCCGAGACTCGCTTATACTCACATCTAAGCACAAATAAACAAATGCACTACTAGTGAAAGAAAAACAAATAAATACATGGATACGGGGCATGAACAATTAACAATTACATTTTGTATTATATAGCCTAATACATTAGCTATATAGGCTATTGCAAATAACTTAGTTTATTCAATATTTGCGATCTATCTAATTAGCTAATCACACATCGCCTATATAATATAGCTTTATCTACATGTTATGTCTAGGAGACTGCATGCGAATCCGACACAAATATCTTCTTCTAAAAGAATAACAACTAAAAACACATCTTGGTCCTTTATATGTTATCACAACCTCTATTATAGCTCCAATCAGTCTTACCTGTGTGTTAGTCGCAGTAGAAACTGAAGCGCATGCCCTTGCAGTGTGCAGGCAAATATAACATGTGCAGGATTCATTCATATTCAATGAGATATGTACTGTGGCCAATGAGGATTCACTTAAGGACGGCGTGGTAAAAGTGTTACGCCTCTCCCGTAATGTTTCCCGTAATTCCCGTAATTCCTGCTCAGTTTACGAGACAAACTTTACATTTTTTGTTTCTTTTTTGTTGTTGTAGGCTACAATTGTATGCAAAAAACTATTTCTTTCACTTTCACTCTGATTTGTCTACTGCAAATGTTTAGCTTTTAACCACAAGCGTTCAGATGTACCATTGTAAATATTAGTCTCATATTAGTATGCTTACAAATAATAATAATAAATAATAATAGCTTTATTTGTATAGCACCTTTCATACAAACAGTAGCTCAAAGTGCTTTACAGGGAAAGTAAGGCATAAAAATATATATACATATATATATACACACATATACATATATACACGCATATATATACATATACACATATAAATACATACATACATAGGCATAAGACAAAAGTAAAAAAAAGAATAAAAATGTCTTACAACTCAACGAGTCTAAATGTGAAATCCTCCTTTTCGGCCCCCCAAACAAAACCAGTGTGATGGCCTGCAGCCTGGGTAACCTGTCTGTCCTAGTTCAGCCCTTTGTTAAAAACCTAGGCGTGTTCTTCGACCCTGAATTTCACTTTGACAGGCAGGTGAACTCGGTGGTGAAGGGATGTTTCTTCCAGCTCCGGACCATAGCTAAGATTAAGGCCATTCTCTCCCCCTCAGACCTTGAGAGAGTCATTCATGCCTTCATATCATCACGACTTGATTATTGTAACTCTCTGTACCTGGGGCTTAATAAGTCGACCATGGCCCGCCTACAGCTACCCCACAACGCTGCTGCTAGATTGCTCACAGGTACTCGGAAGAGAGCTCATATCACCCCTGTCCTTGCCTCCCTTCATTGGCTCCCAGTACGCTATAGGATAGATTTTAAAGTTATTTTATTTGTCTACAAAGCTCTAAATGGTAAGGCCCCCTCCTACCTAGCAGACCTCCTCACCCCCTATACCAACGTCAGGGCCCTCAGATCTGCTGATAAGGGTCTCCTAACCACCCGTAAGTCCAACCTCAAGTCTAGGGGGGGGCGTGCTTTTGCTGTCGCGGCCCCTGACCTCTGGAACAGCATCCCCATGTCCATCAGATTTGCCCCCTCCATCGAGTCCTTTAAATCTAAGCTCAAAACTCACTTGTATTCCTTAGCGTTCCCCGACTCACACTGACTCCTGCCTTGTTTGTTCTGTTCCTTTGTATGTCTGTTGGTTGTTTATTTTCTGTTTATTTTTACCCTTAGTTTACCTGTATTGTAAAGCACTTTGGTTGACGAGCGTCATGTTAAATGTGCTATATAAATAAAATTTGATTGATTGATTGAATAATAAAAATAAAAATCAAGAAAATACACATAACAATCATACTCAATTCTAAGGTTTAAAACAGAGACAATAAAAGTATAGTCAACCTAATAAATTAATTAATGCAGATTCTCTCTCTGACCGTGATGTTGTTCAGGGGGCAGTAGCTTTCATTCACCAGAAGAATTAAACCCCCACCCCGCCGTTTGCCATTCGTTTCGCTTCTGTCTGCCCGTATACTGGAAAAACCGGTCAAGGTCGAATGGCATTATTCGTCTCATATTAGTATGCTTACAAATGACAATGTCAACTAATATGAGACTAATATTTACAATGATACATCTGAACGCTTTGTGGTTAAAAGCTAAACATTTGCAATAGACAAATCAGAGTGAAAGTGAAAGAAATAGTTTTTCGCATGAAGTTCCATAGTTAACAAGCCAAAACATCACTGACCGGAGGCTAACGCACGTCACTTAAAGCTATCGCCATGGGAACTGAGCGCGTGCATCGCCAAGAAACAAGTTATAAACAATCGGAGCTTTGTGTGGGGCCAGCTCGACATGCCGCTACCTCGGGGGTGCTGAGCAGAACATATTTTTATTGACAGGTTTCTATTATGTTTATTTGTAATTTTTTTAATGACGAATAGACAGTTGTAGGCTATTGTTTTTAAACTTTAAATGAATGTGTACAGTAAACATAACGATTTAATGAAAATGATAGATTTAGCCTCCAAGTTCTACCAGCAATGATGACGATTATTTTGACTGTAAACATCTGCATAGCGGACATTAGTTGATATAAATGGTTAAGACACTTAATCTCTGTAATCCAGATAACTACATGGTTAATGTTCGCTAACCGCAAGCATCGTTTATCATTTAGCCTAGGCTAGAACCATCCTTTGATTTAGCTAACTTAATCAAATAGGCATCAGCTATTAAGTTAGCTACCAGGGAAACCATAAACAAAACTTAAAAACATTTTTCTCTAAGTAATTAAATTGAGGAATTCAAGTAACGCTATGTAATAATATCAATCCTGATGTTTTCGGATTTGATGGTCATCTTTTAAGTGACTATACAGAAAACGTAAAAAATCTTAATAATCACAGTTATTAATGCTAGAGTAAGATAGCTAACGTTACTAGTAAGATAGCTAATTCTAGCTAAGTGTAATAGGCGAATGTTAACCCAAAATGGAGACCACAGGCAAATTATGTATATTTATTATATTTTATTATTGAATAAACAAATGAGATACAACATTTTATATACCTACCGTAGGATAGCTAGCTAAGTTGACCTATCCACTATTTGCATTGCATGAAAAGTTAATTTTATTTACGCGTTTATTTCACAGACCATTGCTTTAATATTTTATATATCCATCCATTGTCTTGCTGCTTATTCGGGTCGCGGATATATATATATATATATATATATATATATATATATATATATATATATAGAGAGAGAGAGAGAGAGAGAGAGAGAGAGAGAGAGAGAGAGAGAGAGAGAGAGAGAGAGAGAGAGAGAGAGAGAGAGAGAGAGAGAGAGAGAGAGAGAGAATGAAATATTGGTCAAATGCTTTTTTTATTTTTCTGTTAACGTTACACTTGTAGCGTAGATATCGTCATTTGGAGATATTTGTGTTTACTGGACAATAGACGGTATTAGAAAACTCCTCGGCTATTGTTTTGCCGGACTCATTCACTCTCCATTGTTACGTCTCAAACGGATGCTACCTCACAGTAGACATACCTTTAAAAGTGCCATGTATGAGGTTTAATCGCAACAGTAATAATTTCTCACTTAATGGCACACGTCCACTTGTCAAGAATGCATTTTCAGGGATCGGGAATGTTATTTTGAAGCTCTGTTTTGCTTAGTCTTGTGTTTATTTTGTCTGAATTCAAAGGTAAATTTAAAGCAGAATAATTTAAACATAACTTGTAATTGGCTATTCAAGTAGTGCATCCGTTTGTGATATTAGTTGGCCTGTGAAACTGTATTGTTTTTCTTCCTTCCATTTACAGGACAAAATGTCAGCAGATTTGTGCGTAGGCGTTTGGAGGCCTCACAGGCCAAGAGGACCCATTGCAGCCCTTTACGGCAGTCCTGGACCAAAATATGCCCTTCCCGGAAACACAGGTATAATGGGCTTGGACAGTTGTACATACTGTTGATTATCTTTATACTGATTTACAGTCAATTCATTTACCTTGTAACTCTTGTGCATTGTGAGGGATTGACATCCCATCCAGGCGATGGTCCCACTGTGTTCCTTATGGCTCACTGCAAACCTTTAATAAATTATAATAAAAGTACTGAAAATGGATGGATGGGAGAATTATTTTCCAAATAACTGATTTAAAAACAAACAAAAAATAATAGCCATACAGACATTTGAAACTGCAAAGCTGCTGAACCAACACTGCTTCAGTTTATCGTTGGGATCGTAAAAATCCTGGCAACCTGTATCTATCTCTAAAAGGACAACTTTTCAGGAAATTAGAAAAACTGTTTTATTATTACATTACTACATCAGACCTAAAAGTGTTTGTCACATGTTGTTTTGAATAAACTTTATTTATCACAGAGCCATGAAACATTGACGGTACAAAATTGAAGATGCAAGTTTTCTATTCGTGTATCAAACTCAAATATGGCAAAAATGGAGATACAAGTTTTTATTTTTTCAGTTGCCATGCAGCTCAGCACCTCATCCTAAAAAATATCCAGCTAAATATTCCAATTTGTATACAGTTTCTTTTCAACTTATCAGGTCTTATAAATCTCCGTTTGACAATTACTTTTGTAATACAGTATAAAGGAAACACATTAATTCCTCTGATTCAATCCATATACCTTTCAAGACCATGTTATGTGTGTTCTGATGTTTTCGTGCTTGCTGTATAACTTTTTCTTCAACTTTTAAAACAGGAATTGAGTTTCATGATCCAAGGAAATCAAAGGCGCCAGCATTCAGTTTTGGCATTCGTCGCAGTCAGTTCACAGCTGACATCTCCCCTGGGCCCAGCTACCTTGTCCCAGCCCACATCACCAGGGTAGGACAGAGTGGACAACCGGCCTACTCACTCTACGGTCGTCCCAAAGACCCCACCCGCTTCCAGACTCCTGGGCCAGGCCAGTTGCATACAATATTATAGTCAAACCATCATATTAGAAATACTTATGGTTCAGGGCGTATTCATAGCAAAACTTGCTATCCTGTTCCTAGGCAAGTATGCTCCAGAACGAGCAGGAAGGTCAGCCCAGTACAGTGCCCCGGCGTACTCAATGTCAGCACGGACCCGATGCCTCCCTAACACCATCTCTCCAGGTAATTCATATGTGCAATATACATATGCAAATGGAAATTAATAGCGTATGCCATTTAGCAGATGCTTTTATGCAATGCGACTTACAGTAGTGAAAGCATACATTATGGGACATATGTGGTCCCAGTGGGAATCGAACCCACAATCTACGCGTTGTCAGCACCCGCACTCTATCCACTGAGCCACACGGAACCACACAACCAATGAATGGCAGGAATGGGAGATTAACCCAACAGAAAGCAGACGGTTAGTGCTGAGTGACAAACTGTGCTTCCTTCATCTGGTGACCAGGGCCGGCAGCTTATACGTTACCTTCTGTACTTGGGTCCAAGACTGTGAACAAAGCCTCTGCCCCAAACTTCTCCCTCACTGGGAGGAGCAAGGTCGGCAGCTTCCACGAGGACCTTCAAAGGGTAAGCAGGTTAAACGGCACCCAGCGTGTTTCTCATTCAACAGTATCAAACTTACAGACCAATTGTGCTAAGATCTATGCCAGAGAGGTGATCGCACACAGGCGCCGTTTTTCTCAAGCCAATGCTCGATGAACATGTTCAGTGCTTTAAACCTGCGCTGACACCGCACACAGCCTGAACTCAACAACGAGCGTTTGAACGTTTCTCAGCAGCCCGTCTCCAGCCGTATTTGATTACCACATAGATTTGATGAGCATTGCAACGGTTGTTGGTAGTAATTGTCTCAAAAAAGAAATCAATTGTGTGGGAAATATGCCAATGTGTCATGAATGGGAGTGTAAGTATTCATTTTTCTATCCTACAGACACCAGGGCCTGGAACCTATAAAATAGTGGAACCTAGCACCTACAAGTACAAACCTCCCAAATACAGCATGATTGGACGTAATAACATGCCTGGAGACCTTTCACAGAAACCAGGACCTGGAACCTACCAGCCGGAACAAGTCAGTTATTTATCCATAATACTTCTTCAAGTGGTACTATAGATATTCTAAGAACAGTATAACTACCACCCCTCTCCTTTTTAGAAACAGCTGTATTTCTTTTAATTTTCTGTCACGGATTATGCTCTTTTTTTTCATCTCACACATTCATTTCAGTCATTGCTGAAAAAAGTCATTTTTAACCCAGTCACAAAGTGTATTTTGGTTTGACTGAATTTGGGCTGATGTGCTGTTTCCCTTTAATTCTGTTGAATTACAAGTTATTAATTGCTATAATTGTTTCACAGGTCACCTTCACAAGGAGAAAATCTCCAAGTTTCTCTTTTGGAATCCGGCACTCAGAGTTCTGTACCCCCGTATTTTTGGAGAAGGAAGACTAAAGTGTCCTGCTACATATATAACCATCTAAGGACCTCATCTTTTCATGAACTTGAAAACATCACTCAACAATGTATTGCAAGAAAAAAAAAAAAACAGTAACACGTGAAGTATCTCGTGTTTAATATGATCTCTTTCAGAGTATCTGTGATTGTAATGGCAAATCATTATTAAATGATTTATTAAATAACTCTTGTCTCCAATACTGTGCATCCGATGGTCATAGTTTTCTTTCCAGTTTAATGGCTACTAGTTAAAGGAGGGTAGTGTGTAATTTGTAAGAAGAGGTATTGGTTATTTATTTAATTAAACTAACTAATAATTCATTAATTAATATAATTAATATCATTAAACTATATTTCCACATTGTAGCAGAGTTCAGAGACAGTGAGTTACCCCCTGGAGCTTCAATAACAGTCCCCTTAGTCCCTCTGGGTATTTCCCTTGGCTCAGAACCTTGGTCCTTAACTCAGCAGCCTAATAAGTAAGTCTTGTATGGAGTGGCCAGTGACGGCTGTCAGTGGAAACCTGTAGCAGACCTATCCCTGTTACAATACAACTCTTACTGGGAGGGCTAGGTCTTGTCTGGTGCACACAAGGGTCCATGGGGATGGGAGGGGCTTAGGGAGCCATCTCGCCAGGGTCTGGGGTTTGACCGCACGGACTCGAACTCGAATCTGAAATGGGAGAGAGGGTTAGTAGGCTCTGAGCTTGGAGTGGTTAGACTCCCTGAGAGAAGGTGGCTGCTGCTTTCATAGGGCCGGAGCTAATTATCCCGGCCCGCTGTAGCTGGCCACACTTGGGGAATTAAGCCCTTCTCGTTAGTCAATAATGAGCCTCTGTTGGGCCTCCTGCGTGGTCTAGCGGTAAGAGCGTTTGAGTTCAATTCGATTGGTTGCGCCAGTTTCAGCCAGGAGTGCCACTAGGGGGCAGCAATTGGCTGTCCGCCCCAGGGAGGGAGGGATAAAAAGCAGAAGGAAAGACTCGCTGCATATATGAGTGGTCGTGCGTCAGTGACAGGCTTTGGCCTAGGCACTGGCTCGGAGGAGGCAGTGCAGCGTTCACTACTGGCCGGACTACGGTAGCGAGTTCTCATACAAGGGAGGGGATAATTGTCCTGAAAGAGACATACTAAAATACTAAAAAGTGGGGAAAACAGCAAAAATAATAAATAAATAAATAATGAGCCTCTGTGGCACTGTCCATAGTCAAACAGAAGGTTAGGAGGCTGGTGCTGTTGAGTGCGTGAGTTTGGAGAGGGCGACAGCGCAGGTTTCCTCCCTGCATAGGCGGAAGGGGGCGGGGGCCCCTGTTACCCACGCCACAAACCTTACAGGGGAAAATATTAATAAAAGACTGAACATAACTATTTGTTGAAACTGAAAAAAACTAAAACAAGACTCTGTCATAAACACAGTGACACAACTAAATAGAAATACTTTTGATTCTAGAATTTATCCTTCAAAAGTTGCAAAACAATTAATTTAACTATTATTATATTAGTGAAATATTAACTATCCATTAGGCAATATTACTCTCCTATGTATTGCTGTATGTTACATCAACCAGGCCATCAAGTCAATGCTAACTACATTTGCATTTTAGGCATTTAACAGACGCAGCATAAACAGAGTGAAGAAGTGAATTTGCCTGAGTGGAAGGTTCTTGTTACCTACACATTCCCATACTTTCAGAAGCTGGCGAAAACTAAGATATAGCTGCCTTTTACTAAGTAATTAATAGACGACATACGTTCATTTAACGCCGCAATAATCCAATTTTAAAGTAATAAAAGTTCAAACAATATCTCAGGCACTATTGCGAACAGCCCGGAAAAGCGGCCCTTGGCGTAGCGTCTATGCGTTGCATAGAAACCACATAGGTACGATAGGTAGCGAGCTAACAACAACTAGCGACATCAGATTCGCGTCGTTATTCTCTTAACGCTATCCATTTAGCTGGCAAGCAACTTTTAATAACCGGCTGCCTAACTGAAAATATAACAATAAGGTTAGATTCGCATATTTCGATAAAGAATTAGCTAGTCCTACGTTGGAAACGGTTCATTTACGTCAGCTAACGGCTAGCGCTGGCTAGCTAGCTAATCTCATCAGCGAGTCTTAGCTTACTTTGCCTAGTTTACGTTTGCTAAATGCGAATACAGTGTGTCAGCAGTGGGCTGTTTTGCCAGAGACTGAGGAGGACGAGAGATACAAATGGCTAGAAGCACAAGTGATATCTCTGAACTGGACCAGGAGAAATATGACGCAGACGAGCAAGTTAAAATCATATGTCTCGGAGACAGCGCGGTTGGAAAATCCAAGTAAGTAACGTTAACAGTTATATGAGCAGCTAGCTGGTTTACACAGCCGTTCCCTGTGTTGATGCTGTATTTGCCTGTGCTGGCGAGAAACTTAGAGGCGTGTATTTAACTAACAAGCTAATCATTCTAGCGAGTCTACCTAGCTGCATCAGCTAATAAGTAACACTAGTATACTAGAAGTATAATTTTGTCAAGGCTGTGAGGCTGCAGAAATAACTAGTTGGCCAACGTTTGACCATTGGCTCTCAAACTCGGTCCTGGAGTACCACATTGTGTTCTAAGAAAACAATGACAGCATTCAACGTTGCCGATAAGGTCATTGAAGTACAACAATTTAGGGTATTCCGGCGGAATAGCTGTAAATGCTGTTTTTAGATAAATGTAAAAAAAAAAACCAATAAAAAAAACCCAGTTCTCTTATTGTCCCTGATGAGGGACAAGCATATGCGAAACACGCTACACAGATATGGGCCATCCACATAGAGCTATAAACTCCTAAAGGCAGCATTTACGGCAATGATCTGTAAAGTTACCTGCGTGAGGCATTTTGAAGTAGCCATCTGGATAGGACCATGTACAGCAGGGGTGTCAAACTCATTCCATCGTGGGCCGAGTGTATGCAGGTTTCTGTTGCAACCAATGCATTACACCAGGTGATTTCACTATTAGGTTCCCTCCTTAGTTGAAGAAGGAGGGAACTAGTTGAAATCACCTGGTGTTGTGCACTGGTTGCAACAAAAACCTGCACACACTCGGCCCACGATGGAATGAGTTTGACACCCCTGATGTACAGTGTATATGTATATACACCGTATATGCAACCGTAGCCATCTTGTTCTTCTTTTTAAAAGGGACTGACACCTACAGATCAAGACAGGACATTGCGAATATAAAGCCCAGATCTAAGTTTCTACCCTAGGGTGCAGACCAGTGGACGATATGAATGCTTTAGCGCACAGTCACAAACGTGTCTCGGACAGGAGTCAGGAATCCTCATTGCCTGTAGGGCAGGGGGTGTCAAACTCATTCCATCGAGGGCCGAGTGTATGCAGGTTTTTGTTGTAACCAATGCATTAGTGATTTCAATTAGTTCCACTCCTTTGTTGAAGAAGTGAGCTCATTAGTGAAATCACCTGGTGTATCACAATCACTTTGTTGTAAGTCGCTCTGGATAAGAGCGTCTGCCAAATGCCTGTAATGTAATGTAATGTAATGTAATGTAATTGTTGCAACAAAACCTACACACACTCGGCCCTCGATGGAATGAGTTCGACACCTGTGGTGTAGGGAGAACGTTCAGATCAGCCAAGATCAGCCAATCCGACAAAAAAAAACCCTCCTCTCCGTGGACTGGAATGAGTTGTCAAACTCACCATGTGGGGTAGGGAGAAAGTTCAGATGATTTCCAAGATTCAGCTTCAACCAAGGAGGGGAGCAAAAATCACCTGGTGCTGTCACTGGTGGAACAAAAACCTACACTTGGAATGAGTTTGACACCCTGCAGTGTTTCTCAATCCATTCCTACAGGGCACACTGTCCTGCATGTTTTCATTCCAACCGCCACTTAATCATGCTCAAGTGATCATTGACAGACGACCGATGCAGATGACAGGTTGGGAGCGGAGGTCGCCGAGTCGCGGAAAGTATGAACGCTCAAAACTCCAAACAACGTGCGGCGTGTCGCGGGACACTTGTTGCGTAAAGCATAAATTGACCTTTTCCTTCCCAGTGTTACAGGTATGGTACGCAGCTGCCTACAACGATGTCTATTGTTGTATTACTGCACTGATCTCTTGTGCGAACTATGATTGTTCCTGACATGTATTAATGCACATCTTGTGAGTCGCTCTGGATAAGAGCATCTGCTAAATGCTTAAAATGTAAATGTAAGAATGTAAACATTTCCAGGGCAGTGTGCCCTGTAGGAATGGATTGAGAAACACTGTCCTAATGTCAACTTTAATGAAGTGCTTCTCTTTCAACCAGTCTGTTCCATTCTGTCTTTCAGGTTAATGGAACGATTCCTCATGGACGGATAGTATCCTTTTCGAATACAAGAGCCACTAATCACTATGTTTTTTTTGTCTGAATTTGTATTAATATGTATCAGAAGTGATTTGTACTAATGGTGTGTGCTTAAAATGTAATGTAATGTGGTGTGACAAACCAAACAAATGAACTTCTTTTTTTTTTGCACAAAGGGCACTCACTGGAACTGAGCTTCAACTTCTTTTTCGTTTTTGTCTAGTAATCAGTCATTTGATAATCAGACTTTACACAGAGAGTTGTCAATGCCTAGAACAGCTTGCCAGGTCGGGTAGTAGAGGCAGAAACACTTGGGCTATTCAAGTCCAGGCTAGATGTAGTACTAGATACTCTTTAGATTAGGACATGACGAGTCCTAGAAGGGCCGAACGGCCCGTTCTCGTCATTATATATTCTTCTTCTAAATCCAATGACCTGATCCTTAACCTGCTAACCAGTCGCCCGGAGC
This sequence comes from Aldrovandia affinis, assembly GCA_029706075.1. NCBI lineage: Eukaryota > Metazoa > Chordata > Actinopteri > Notacanthiformes > Halosauridae > Aldrovandia > Aldrovandia affinis. Next base: position 533,134 of record JAINUG010000363.1, on the reverse strand, counting down.
AGGTTTCCACATACGCACTGACGCTGTACAAGTATACAACCACAGTCGACGGGAAAGCTGTATTAGTAGGTCTGTTTGATGTAGGGATACTAGTTTTTTTTGTACTAGTTCGTAAGAAAGAAGGCATCAAGTGGACTGCTTTAGAACTTCTTATTTTCTCTATTTAATCAAACCACACAATGGGCTCTGTTTCGAGGGTGCAAAAAGACCCTTGTGAATGCAGCTGTCACAAGGACAGACTGATGTTTAGAGGTGGTGTGGAGAGGCGCAACTATGTTTGTGCCTTGATTGGTATTTTCATCCCTGTTTTTTAGTGTATAAAATATCTGCACGAGAGCGTTAAGCCCATTAGAAGATGGGTTTCTCAGATATTGAGGGAATGTGGAGACCCCCTATGGCAGGGGTATTCAAATCCAGGCCTCAAGGTCCGCAGTGTCTGCAGGTATTTGCTCCAACCACCCACTCATTAGCTCGCTTCCTGGACCAAGGAGGTAAACTAATCAGGTGGTGTAGTGCATGGTTGGAGCAAATAGCTGCAGACACTGTGGACCTTGAGGATTTGAATACCCCCACCCTATGGTAATGTGACTCATGTCCTTGAGGCAGAATGCAGGTTTTATGGGACAAGCCTGACCCCCATAAATGAAGACCAGCAGGGGAGTGACCACACACCACTGGGTCACACCCACCTGCCACACCCCTCTGCCACACCCCCTCTGCCTTGTTGCAACATGAGCACATCCCAAACGGTTGTCGCATGATCACCCAGAGGACTCATGGAAGGGCATGAGCACACCATTCAGTGGCCAATCTCCCTGCAAAAGCCAGCATAAGTAACCCGGGGGAAGAATAGTCTCGCTCCAAATCGGATCACGTGTTTAATGCCAAAAGTCTGCATGCCTCAATACAAACCCAATATTTATATATCTCCCTGATACCTTGAACTATTTGAGCTGAAGCATCAGTTAGAAGTTCTATGGCCCCCAGATGGAGCTTTGTGAGCCATCCACAAGTTCCCCTAGGGCCTGCCCCAAACTGACGTGCTACCCACTCAAATACCTCTTAATATTTCAAACAGCAACATAGTTGTGTGTGGAATTCGCAGCCACAAATGTTCCCCTAATCGTTTCATCAACAGAGCCCAATGTGCTTTGACCGTAACTTGAAGGAGCTTATCACGATGTGTGAGAAATAATGGTATAAAAAACAACCTTCGGGGCCTCGGATAGCGTAGCGGTCCAACGCACTCGCGTTGACTGGTGCTTTGCGAGTGTGAGCTACCTATTGCAGTCGTGGTTCGAAACCCGACTGTGCCAGACCGGTTTGGCTGTCCGCCCCAGGGGGGGGGAGGGTGAGCCGGCACAAACTCGCCGAGAAGCGCGAAGGGTGTCTCCAGAAAAAGGGGGGGCGAGTTCCGTCTCGGAGGAGGCAGATCATCGCCGGCCTCAGGGAATTAGCTTGACCCAGAGGTCATGGAGGAGGGCGAATCAAAATAAATAGAGGGTATAATTGGCCACTAAATTGGGAGAAAATGGGAAGAAAAAAACCCTTCAGTTTTACCTTAGCGGGAAAAGCACACTCTCTATACTAAAGTGCGATGTGTCCGTCTGTCCGTGCATGTTTCTGTGTTTTAGACTTTTGGGACACAGCGGGGCAGGAGCGGTTTCAGAGCATGCACCCCTCCTACTACTACAAGGCCCATGCATGCATCATGGTGAGTTAGCCAGACAGCTGAGCATGAACCCAACCCAGACTACACACTTCCACCCACACACACACTAATGGCTCATAAGAATGACATGGGATATCAGCAATGGTAACGAACCTACAGGGGTCCATAGTGAAAGACCAACAGAATGAATGTTTTCACCACTTTCCCGCCTGTCAAGGTCATTTTAAATGTAGTCCAGTTACAGTCAAAAATAATCACTCCCCGGGAGTGCCACTAGGGGGCGGCAATTGGCTGTCCACCCCAGGGAGGGGGGAGGGAAGCCGATATGAGTTTGCTGCGTATAGGAGTGGCTCTGGAGTACCAGAGTTACAGTCGACAGGCTTAGCGAGTGCCGTCTCGGAGGAGATGACACTTCGCCTTTGTCACTGCCGGTCTCAGGGCTACAGCGAACTCACAATATGAATCCAGTTCACGTTTATTCATGAGTATTTGTGGAAGATGTAAATGTATTCCTGGACAGGTTTACAAATGTAATCCTGCCTCTTGCATGGTCTAGTGGTTTCAACGTCCGACGCTGGCCACAGCGACCAGGGTTCGATTCCCCGTCGCGCCAGAGTCGGCTCTGGCCGGGAGTGCCACCGGGTGGCAATTGGCTGTCCGCCCCAGGGAGGGGGGAGGGAAGCCGACACAGTTCGCTGCACACAGGAGTGGTTCTGGGGTGCCGGAATTACAGTCGACAGCACAAAGAGTGCTGTCTCGGAGGAGGCAGCGCTTCACCATTGTCACTGCCGGTCACAGGGCTACGGCAGCGAACTACGAGGGAGGGGATTGAACTACCAAATTTGATAAATATAATGTGATAAATATATCAGACCTAAATTGCATATTGTATTCCAGATGATGCTTATCCCTGGTAGAACTCATGTTTCAGTATTTCCATAAGTGGGCTTGTATCTTAATTTTACATTTATTTTAAACCTTGCTTTTTTGGTAGGTGTTTGATGTCCAGAGGAAAGTTACTTATAAAAATCTTGCAAACTGGTATAAGGAGCTGAGAGAATATCGACCAGAGATCCCTTGCATAGTGGTTGCGAACAAAATAGACGGTGAGTGAGTTTGCCATCATTTCCTAAACAGCATTATCAAGTTTCATTAAGAAGCTTTGTAAAAAAAAAAAGACTAAAAAAAGACTAAACAGAATTGCACTCTTCAGCTGTCGACTTGTTTGTTATGGCCGTCGTCGTGGTTATTTGATCGTTTATGTGTTCCAGCCGATATGAAGGTCACAGAGAGAAACTTTAACTTTGCCAAGAAGCAGGGCCTGCCTCTCTACTATGTGTCTGCTGCTGACGGGACCAACGTGGTCAAGGTGAGAGCACCATCGTCTCCATGTTTCTGACCAGACACCACTGCAGTTCAGCACCGGCCAGTGGCTTTAGTAGCAATTAGACCAGGGGTGGGCAAGGAGGGCCATATCCGTTTCTGGATTTCATGCCAACTTCTGCTCTTAATTAATTATTTAGCCCAATCATTTACGTCACAGGTGTCAAACTCATTCCATCGAGGGCCGAGTGTGTGCAGGTTTTTGTTGCAACCAATGCACTACACCAGGCGATTTCACTAATTGGCTCACTTCTTCAACTAAGGAGGGAACCTAATTGAAATCACCTGGTGTAGTGCATTGGTTGCAACAGAAACCTGCACACACTCGGCCCTCGATGGAATGAGTTTGACACCCCTGATTTACGTGATCTGACATTTTAGCAAAATGTCTTGATAAGCCCATGAATGACAGCTGAAGACTGTTCTTGTGTTCCCATATGAAACATGTTACTGTGGTCTAATCTACAAGTTAGCCAGCATTGTCATATCCAACTAATTAGCTAATTGAGCCAGGGGTAATTGGTAGAAACAAAAACCTGCACACACACACACCGGCCCTCTAGGACCTGAATTATACTCACATACCACACAGTGCAATTAGCTCAAGTTAATTTATCCGTTACTAGGGCAGGACAAGTGAAATGACTAAATATATTTGTGGACGTGAATACGAGACATGCTCTCGGATAAAGAAAGCTTTGTGGAAAGGACTGAATTAGTATCGCCTCTCTCACAGGTGTTCAAAGATGCAATAAAGCTGGCGATGTCCTACAAGCAGAACTCCAGTGACTTCATGGACGAAGTGATGCGGGAACTTGAGGTATGCATTTACTCGAGTGTTAAAAGAGAGGAACAGAATATCATTACTGGGATGAAGTAACACAATGAAGAGTACACTAACACATTGGAGCCCTTATAATAATTCAACAATTTGTTTATTTACACTAAAATGAATTTACTTCATCTCAAGTGACGAATGTCTTTATTTGATGCTAAACTCTCTTAACTGCATTAATTTGACATGCATTAGAGCTAGAATGAATTAAAAACTGCCTTTTAACACTTACAAACAAGATACTGCTGTATGCAATTTAGGATTTTGAATTTTGTTAACGCAGAACATAAGTGGGTGAACCACATCCGGTTTAGTTTAGGATTTGTGGGTTCAAAGTTTAGTTTGAATCCAGACCCACTGTAGCTGTCAAGCTGCTTATTCATAGCTCAGTGGGGCTAAACATTGAATTACATTTACTCATAAGTCCCCCCCCCCCTCCATTTTAAGATTGAGAATTGGTCTGTTTTTACATAAATGCAGAACTTTGAACTGGAACAAAAGGAGGAATCTTCAGTCAAAGAGGACAGTGTCTTCAAAGAGGAGGAACCCCAGCTACAGTGAAAACCCTTTGGATATTACTACCTGCTGAGCTTGGGACATTTCCCGATTGTACCTGAACAATTTTCACTCCCTCAGAGGGAAAGAAAGTCTAATACTGTACATTACAATAGATGTTTTTAAGATCATGTTTCACTGGCAAAGAAATGTCTTCACTGCATAACTTCAGTCTTCAATGACCATTTAGAATGTTGGGGTGCAGAACCTGTGGTGTACCCCTCTCTCCGTCTAGACATTGTGCTCCAAACCTTGCGTCAGGAAATAGGGGGTTAAAAGATCAGCATTACTAACTGTGAAAATGAGTCTACTTTCTTGCTTTTGTAGATACATTTAAAAATGCACTGTATATGTACAGTGCATCCGGAAAGTATTCAGACCCCCTTCACTTTTTACACATTTTGTTATGTTACAGCCTTATTCTATAATGGATTAAATTCATTTTTTCCCCCTCATCAATCTACACACAATATCCCATAATGACAAAGCAAAAACAGGTTTTTAGAAATTTTTGCTAATTTATACAAAATAAAAAACGGAAATATCACATTTACATAAGTATTCAGACCCTTTGCTATGACACTCGAAATTGAGCTCAGATGCATCCTGATCCCTTTGATCATCCTTGAGATGTCTCTAGAACTTGATTCTTTGATTGCTTTGTCATTGTGGGGTATTGTGTGTTGATTGATGAGGAAAAAAAAGAATTTAATAAATTTTAGAATAAGGCTGTAACATAACAAAATGTGGAAAAAGTGAAGGGGTCTGAATACTTTCTGGATGCACTGTATGCTGTGGTTAATTTATGTACAAGGAGTTACATTCTTCCACATTTAATAGGCTTATTGGAAAATGTGGAAAAATATGGTGAAATAACAAGTGAACGTGGCTGAGTTGCCTATTTGTGTCGTCAAATATTCATGTTTTTGGGGGGAAAAGGGATATTATGGACCATTTTGCAGGCCTGGGTTTCAGTCTTTGTCTAGGGTAGGAAGTTGTAGTTAATATCCTACAGTCCAATGTATTTAGAAATGTACTTTGTGACTACATAATTATATGACTGTACTTGTCGGAATGTAGATTGCGATATCTACGTGCATGCAATATTGACACAATTTCTGTGTCATCATGGTTAGATTTAATCAACAAATTGCTTTTGTTCAACAGATACACATACACATGTAACCTGAATGTGTGTGTGTGTGTGTGTGTGTGTGTGTGTGTATATATACACACACACACACACCGTCAGGTGCAGAATTATTGGCACCCTTGATAAAAATGAGCAAAATAAAAAAAGTCTGTAGGAAACCAATAACATCTTTGCTGAGATGTATTGTAATTTTCCAACATGGAAAATATACTTTATTAATGAGTCAATGGAATCTCACAAAGACATCACATTTTTAAAAATGATGAATTTCTTTAAGGAAAAAAACCCCAAAAGGTTTCACAATTGTTGCCACTCCTGTTTTCAGTACTTAATGCAGCCTGTAATGTTTAATAAGGCTGGGGAACATGTTTGGAGGGATCTTGGACCGTTCCTACCATGCAGAACCCTTCAAGATCCTTGATATCCTTAGGTTTGCGCTTATGGACTGCCCTCTTCAACTCAGACCACATGCTTGTGATAGGGTTTAGGTCCTGAGACTGAGATGGCCATTGCAAAACATTGATTTTGTTTTCACATTTTCATCAAGGTAGCCAATAATTATGGACCTGTGTGTGTGTGTGTGCGTGTGTGTGTGCGTGCGTGTATATACAAAGTCTGGTAATGGGAAACATTTGATGTATATTGTTATCATAGACAAATAATATTTGTATACCTGGCATTTGGGAATAAATGGGGTCATGTAATGCAGAGTTGATATGGAAACCTCATATTTCACACTGAATACCAACGGTGTCCTCCCTGTGAACCAAACCAAACCAAGGCATTGCTATTCTGTTCTTATTTATTGTGTTGTTATTTGCACACTGCAGGGGCCACCAGCCCTGGTCCTGGGGAGTCCCAGTGTTTGCTGTATATATATTTTTTGTTAATTAAAGCAATGAATTAAACAGTTAACTCACCTTACATGTTTTCTTGGGTCTTGCTTGGATGCCCTGTGGGACCAGAGTTGGGCATCCTGAACTCTGAACTTGTACATTGTGTCATGCAATTGTTTACTTTGCCTCATAAGTCACTTTGGAGCTGGGCTGGCAGTGTAGTGTAATGGTTAGGGAGCTGGGCTTGTAACTCAGAGGTTGCAGGTTCAATTCCCAGGTGGGGCACTGCCGTTGTACCCTTGAGCTAAAGGTACTTCACCTGAACTGCTTCAGTAAAATATCCAGCTGTATAACTGGATTGTATGTAAAGAAATGTAAACTGTGTAAGTCGCTCTGGATAAGAGCGTCTGCTAAATGCCTAAAATGTAAATGTAAATGTAAAATGTTGGAGAAGAGCACCTGCTGAACAAATGTCGTGTGATTACAAGAAGGCTGGAACCGTCACGCGCTCCGTACTTTCCTAATGAAGTGTAAAATAAGGTGTACACTTGTGTTTTTACTCTCCTCCTTTGACTCAACTGAGCACCTCAAATGTTTTATTTATGAAGGGAAATGTCCATGCCGCGTGTCTTTGACCGCACCTAATAAAAGAACAACAGTCCCACTTCACGCTAAGTGGCGCTAATATAACGCCTGTGTATACTGTTGCGCGTTGGGACTGGGATAGATAAGATATACGCACCCAGCTGTTTTTACGTGATTTGCAAGCGCACGCAATTTCTAATTGGCATAATTAATACACGCCCCCGGGAAACCCATATAAGGCCCTTTTGATTTCGATACCAAGACTCGTCAAAGCAAAAGAAAAAAAAGCAAGCATGCCGCCAAAAGGTACTGAAAAGAATAACTGCTCTTGGCAATCGCAAAATCTATAAGCCATTCGTTATTTTCTGCAAACGTGTCTTGCTGGTCTTCTGAAGATGCGCTCTCTTAAAACGCGGTAAGTAAAGGCGGCTTAATTCTTTATTTATTGCAAAGTAAATTCCGAATTTGTTCAAATGTGAAAGCCATGTAGACTAATTAATTAAAAGAGGGGGTGGGTTTACAACAAATACACATAACACAATATATAGCCTAACACTATCAACAAGAATTTATAGTTGACGCATTAACACGGCCGCAAGGGGGCGCAAGCTGTGAGATTTTACACTACTACACGCCCACGGAGCGCGCTTTGAACATGGCACAAAGAAGATGGTTTCTATGCTAGATGAGCTAGCTAGAATGCTATATAAACAGCATGAACGTAGTTTACCTCTTGCTCTGGAAAGTTGGAATCTGTGTCGCGCGATGCTTCACGAATCCATTGAGTCACGAGAGAACACTCAATACTGTTGGGGATTAAAAAAAATACTGGTGGCAACATCCCGACCCCTGCCCTTAGGCTAACCTTCTTTTGGGCTTTGACGAATCTGTCCCGCATATTCTTCCAACTTTTTCCTTACAGTCACTTCGTCACTATTGAGCGTTTCCGCAATTTCCTCCCGTGTACTTAGAGCATTAGAGAGGTGCTTGGACAGGCGCGCCATTGCGTCTCTTTGGCGCCCCCTGGCGCCCAGGCGAATCCGTCAGGTATAAATCAGGCAGACGTTTGAGAATTGTGCAGAAAACATTGTTGTTATGGTTTTCTGTAAACATGCATTTGTGCCTATGACTGGTCTGGAGCAGTCGCAAATGAGTTCGTAGTCCAATAACATATATATATATATATTTAAAATAAATTTAGTTTCAGATTTTTTCCCGGTTTTTCTCCCGATGGGTTTCGAATCGCATCCCTGATAGGCAGCTCACACTCGTACAGGACCAGACAAATACGGGTGCGTTAGACCACCTCCAAGAACATTTATTTTATTTTATTTTTTAAATAATTTGTTTCTGACTTTATCCCGAATTCCAATTCCTTGGACGTTTTCCGCGCAGTTCTGCGTTTGCTGCGTTTGCGTCTGCTACGGTTTATGAATGAGACATTGTTAACGGCTGTGTACATACAGTTACACAGAACGCAAAGTAAGTAAGTACCAAGTGCCAAATAAGACCGATTCATTTCCAGTTTTTAACCAGTTTGGTATCCACTTTCCTTTTGGAAATGGCAGTCAGCTGTTGGCATAGCTCTGAAAACGAGATCAAACACAGCAAGAAGAGAACGGGAGAACACGTTTTAATTATAAATTTATTACATAATATAACAAACATAGATCTCTGCGGTGTAATTATCACAACATCAAGGTCCGAGGGCTTGCCTTACACCCCAAAATGTATGTCAATGTAACCATTTGAGTAATATCTCTTACAAAAAAGTGACACGAATGGGTTTTTTATTAAAAAGGGCGACGCCCAAGCGCGCGCGCGCGCGCGTCCGTCCTGGCGCGCGCCAGTTCCGACCCCGTTGTCGTCGCGAGGCATGAACGCCAGCGGCAAAACGCAACGGGTCGCGCGGTGGTGCGTGCGGGAGAGCGATGGGCCGAGCTGACGAAATGACGCCGCTAATAAATGTGATTTATCAGAACGAAAGTGTGATACTATTTTTGCGTCCTCCAACACTCCACAAACATCTTTTCTCATCCAGTACAATGTTTGAGAGTTGTAAAACTTTGTGCAATGCGGGGCCATGTCAATAAACGTCAACTACTGATGCGATAACCTTATAATCTCTCATATTTGTGAGTGTCAAGGCTAAAATGCTGATACAGAACCAGCATTGCTAATGTGTAGCCTATTCCATACTCTATTGTACCTGGAAGCTAAAATGAAAACGGTTTCCTTGTCCTTAAATTTGTGTTTCGTTCATACCGTCTCCATTGTCTTCACCAATTCATTCTACACAATCAGCGTCTAATAGCAGGAATATTTTTTATTCTGCTTGACTTTCAGAAAGAAGATATCATATTGCCGTTTTAAATGTGTGTGTCTATTTTAGTCTGGAATCAGTTGGTTAAAACATGCCAAGGCTCATGGTAGCATAATTACATAGTAATTGAACAGGTTGTTTAACAGTTCACCAACGTTTCTTCTTTGTGTTTTTTGTAAAAATACAAAATTAATGTGGTAATCATTTTCTCTGCTTTCTTACAATGCATCCAGCATCCATGCACTTTATAGACATCTTTAGGTATAGATTTTACACTACTGTCTTCCATCTGGGGGGCTTGGTGTCCTAAAATGTAGCGTTGTCAAAAGAAAGGCTGAATCGAGGCAGTGGATGTGTCCAGCACTACTGTAGATTTTGTGAGAACGTAGTTATCAGTATTACAATCACTGTGCTTCCCTCATTTCACACATTGAAGCAGTTCTGCGCTATGTTTTTTGTCTCAACAGAACTGCAGTTGAAGTAAGGCTTCAACTGAAATTATGTACTGAGGTGCTTAACATTGCTACTGGGTAGAGGGTCAATGCTCTTTTTTTGACAGACCTTGAAAAAAATAATCTCACTTTACTTCCTTTTTTTATTTGTTATTTCTAGAGAAGACACTTGCTGGTTTTCATGCCTGGCCTTTCATAATGAGAAATATACATGATTTCGTTCAAATTGGCCTCGGACAACCACTTTGTTTATGGTCAGTGATATCTTAATTCAGTGCCATAAGCCCAGACAGCTCAGGGTGTGTTACGATTCATATTTGAATGTCTTGAAGTGACAGTTTTCCTTTTGTTGCAGAAATGTACATAACTATACATTTGTCGGGCCGTTTCCAGTTTAATCTGAGGAGAAACTGTCGGGGGAAACAATTATTGTCGAAAAAAAGAGAAATGACAGCAGTCTATGTATGAGAAAATGGATGGTTCCCTTCTTAAGGTGTGCAGGATTACCCATCGACTTCTAGATAACAAAGTGCAATAGAACAAGCGTTTCAAAAGACAGCAAGCGCGTCATGTATTGCAGTTGTTTGCTAAAGATAAAATATAACAAATGTTAACTCCATCACATAGAATATATTCCAAACACAACCCAATTTGTTATGTTCCAGAAGCCAGGGAACATGACACTACTGTTTCACACTTGTAGTTCTGTCAGCCTTATTTTTTAAAACTTTGCTATGAGGGCTTATGAGTGCAACTTCTGTTAAAGATGAATACCCTAAGCAATGACATACAGCACTATAGGCCAGATCACCTATGCCAATCATTCTGTGTCATGTAAAAGAGTAATGCTTCGATGGTGAGTGTCAGGCTGTTTCAGAATGTTCCTTTTACACGCAAATGTCAGTCGGTTATTTATTTTGAGATGGACGGGGGCGCTCGTGCGTGTACAAGAGCAAAGTGCAACAAAGGCTAGAGACACTGGTTCTGGTCTGAAAGGCAAGTCCGAGGCACTGGCTCGACAAGTCCCGCTCTCTGAACTCACAGTGCAACAATGGAGTCAGCCTTCCCTCTAACGGATGACCCTCAGTGATAATGTAGCCCCCAGGTGCTGCACACCCCAAAAGCCTGGCAAAACCTCAAGAGGGGTTCAAAACCCTAGCACCTGTGCCACTCAGGTTGTGCTTTGTTATTTCAAAGTAACACTGATGATAGACCCTAACGAACACATTTGTTGATGTGTTTATTAAAGTTTTTGTAATCTTTTTTAAATATATATAATGTTTTGCATCTGTATATGATTTGGTCAACTTACAAACAAGGAGCGAACCTTTTTATTCCAAAATCCCTTACTGTAAATCCAGAAAAGCAAGCCAGTCTGAAACTACATTTCAATTCAGTAGGTTATGGACAGGGTCCTTAGTCATGGTCACCAAGAATGTGGGGAAGATCCTCTTTTGAGTCTCAGATGCAGTCAGACAATTTATTTACCTTTCACTTTAGCTCAAAAAAAGATACTTTCATACTTTGTCTCAAAATGTGAATAAAAATGTTAACGAAAATCCCATAAAATCAGGTAATTTATATGTATATATATATATATATTCCTTTACAAAACATAAAAACTTCTGAATGTCCACCAAAAGAAGATTCTATACAGCAAATTATCCTATCAGCCAGTAGTACTCAAGATTTCCAGGAGGTGGCACCATAGTGCTGAGTCGAACAGCTCAAAAAAAAAAAAATGCAAATATTTGTAAAGACAGCAGTACAGTTAAACGTTAAATACTTTTTTGGCACATTTCTTTTCTTGAAAACAATTATCATCCCATAACACATGTAATCTCAGAAATAACAGAAATTAAAAGCAGTAAAATAAAAAATAAAAATAAAAGAGAAACTGCCAGTGCACTTTTGCTAAGATCCACCAACGATTACAATGTTTGTTAAAAAGCACGCAGCAGTGCAATTTGAATACTTAAAAACAGTGTTTTAATCTCCTGGGCCCTTGTCTGACACTGAGCGTAGCACTCAATCTGTGTCTCCAGCTGTTCTGACACTGATTGTATTATTGAGACGTTTGTCTCCTAGTTGAACCACAGGTATTCTACAACACCGACCAGATATTCAGATTTCGGGGTTGGTAACAGGAGGGTATGTTGCTGTCCGTGTTGTCATGAATTATGAATATGAATTACATCAACTACGAATGTTTGGTATTCTACAACACCGACCAGATATTCAGATTTCGGGGTTGGTAACAGGAGGGTACGTTGCTGTCCGTGTTGTCATGAATTATGAATATGAATTACATCAACTCCGAATGTTTGGGTCTTCGTGAACATTCATAACGAGTTAATCACTCAGAAAACTGAGCCTGACCAACGACAGTCAGAACATCGATATTACACGTAAGGATCTGACAATCTGAGGCGCACATAAAATACCTGTGGGTTTAGTGGAGTAAAGGATGGGGAAGGTGTAGCGTTTCAGATGCAGGTGGAATGGGTTTACACTTTGGCCTCCACATCAGTGAGCACGGTCACTCCCCAAAATAATAACCTGGAATGATTTCTCAAAGAAAAATCTAAGTCAGGAGGGCTAGATCTTTTTTTTTTTTGGCTTGTACTACAGTATTACATCATTATTGATTCATTACACATCATCACAATTTGGTAACTGATCACCAAATATTTTCAGAGTATTTTGGCTCCCAAATATGGACAGTTGAACAATGCATATGGAAAACGCGTTTGCTCTTTGAAGTACATTTTCCACGACCGTTTTAAATAATAACGATTAAAAAGTTTGAATCAGGTCACGCGGACAGACACGTTATCGATAGCCGTTCAAATCCGTTTCGTCACACGCGTTCTATCTGATGACAAATGTTCATATTTTGGCGGCACAGCGTTTTCGGTTGGCCTGCTGTAGAACTCTGGCTCGTGGGGGTTCGAGCAGATGCATTGGGGCATTGTCCCGCTCGCCACCGCGCGGGGGGGCCGCACAGATCCCTGCCGTCTAGCGGGGTCTCCGGCTGGAGCAGGAGTCGAGCTGCGCGGTGTGTCACAGGAGGGCAGGGTTTGGGTTTGGTCATGTGAGGGAGTCAGTCCTGGGTGAGAGGGGGCTAAGCTGCCCCCTCGAGGAAGTCCCCCACACCTTGACAGAGATTTCGTTCAGGTCCGTGCTTTTAAATACTCTCTCTCTCTGTCTCTCTGTCTCTCTGACGAACGCGGCAGAAATGCAGGAGCTGAGATCCAAAGCGCTTGAGAACTGGGCAGAGATGCGTCCGCTCGGGGGAACAGGAGTGGCTCTATGAAGATGGATGGCTTTGAGTTAGCACCTTGTTTTGTGCAAATCATACCCTAGTTCATACTTCTTTGAAAGAATAAAATTTTCTCACCCTCTTTGACGGGCGGTTATCTATGCATATATATGCCAAACATTCATATATATTTTTTATTTTTCTTGTTTTAAAAATGTATATGAAAACTATTATATTTACATTACTTGTGATTAATATAAAAAAGCAAATATTTGTCATTTGTCCATATTTACACGTGTAAGGAATTTTCAGAGGACCGAAAGTCTTTTTTGTTTGTTTGTTGTTGTTGTTTGTAAATCCTCCTTCTGAAATTCACTCGCTGCAAATGAATACAAAAATGTTCCAACTTGTAAGCATATTTCCACAAGTTACAAAAACCCACCAATGAGGAAAAAAGAAAAAGAAAACACAAATTAAGAATCCTAAATTAACCAGCGAACAGAACAGTAGTACGAAAAACAAAAATAAAATAAAATCGTCCGAATGACAACGTCTCCTGTGTGTTATTCGAGAGCGGCTCTTGGTGAGGATCGGATCGCTTACGATTTCACATTTCTAACGATGCGTTCCTCTTGCTCAGACGGGGTTTGTTTTCCCTTGACAATCGTGTGGGTGGTCTCCGATGGCTTGACCCGGCTTGACTCTATCTATCTGTATCTCTATCTCTATCTCTTCTCTCTTCTCTCTTCTCTCTCTCTCTCTCTCTTCTCTCTCTCTCTCTCTTCTCTCTTCTCTCTCTCTCTCTCTCTCTCTCTCTCTCTCTCTCTCTCTCTCTCTCTCTCTCTCTCTCTCTCTCTCTCTCTCTCTCTCTCTCTCTCTCTCTCATGAATAGAGAAAGATACATTTTGTGATGTTGGGGGAGGAAATAGCAGCGCGTGTGCAGAGACACCCCCTCCTTATTGCTGCGCTCTTCTCCCTGTGAGCCCCTTGGGGGGGGACATACTTGTCGGTGGAGACAGGTGTTCTGTGCTGGGAGGGGGGACGTCGTGAGCATGCAGATTTTAAGTCGAGGAGTCCTGCCATTCGTGGTATCCAATCAGCGAGAACCAGAACTGAGGCATGAAGTGGCTTCACTATGAACTCAGCTGAAAGGAGTCTTGCCTTGCCTCTCATCATACACACCCTGGATGCATGAAAAGGGGCCTTTGAGAGTTTACTCCAGTAAAAAAAAGCTATAAAACTAATTTGGCCCTTCACCACTGGTTGTGGTGGCATGGGAGGGGTTTAGGGCAGAGCAGGGCAGGGCAGTGGGGGAAGGGTGGGACATCGGTTCATTGTGGGCAGTGACAATTTTACTGCAGGTTCAGGGTGCATTTGCACCCCCTACTGAAAAGAAAATGATTTCTGCCCATTGCACCCCCTGTTTTAAAACCCTAAAATCGCCACTGATTGTGGGTGACCCTCACGGTGGACGGAAGACCGCATTGCAGTCTTGTGTCAACCGAAACTAAACCAGCGAACTCCTCAAACCAGTATAGGCAGAACAATTCAGCTTCTTCCCACGCTACTAATTACAAATAGGGTCACCATGAGGAAGATTTAATTTCAACAGGGTTCTCTGTATATAATATCGTGTATAGCTTTAGTAAAATTAAAACAAAATTGTGTATTTACATATTTTATCTAGATATACCTTTCCCTTCCATATATAACAGTAAATACATGAGTAAATTACTGGTGGAATAAATTTGAAGTTTACTCTATACCTACAATTTAGTCAGTATAGGAAGTGGGTGCTTATTTAATGAATGTTTTTTATTGTAAAGTTGTCAATACACATAAATGTGTATTACAGTGTATGGAGTAGTCTTCCCAAAGCAAAAGATTATGAAAAAAGCCACTTATGCTGCTTAAACATCCTTCCAATGTTGTCGATACCACAGTCAATAAAAAACGATTTGAGAATAACAAACCTTCACTGCAATGCTCTGGTCCCCCACCCCCATTGCCAGGAATTTTAAAAAAATCCAAAAGTGAATGTGAGCCTTCCAAAATTCCTAACTGAGGGGAAAAAAAAGATTATTTGTATTAATTTCATGGTGTCTAAACCTCAAAAAAACTGTTTGAAAGGCAACTGAATTTCCATTTTTAAGCAAGATCCTTCCCTTCTCTTCACACCGGGCGCCCATCGGGGACTGGTGAGAAGCGAGCAGGGGTGGGTGGGAGGGTGGGGGCTGGGAGGGGGACTGGTGAGAAGCGCAGGGGGGGTGGGTGGGAGGGTGGGGGCTGGGAGGGGGACTGGTCTGCACCCGACGGACGGGGGGGTCGTGGTTTCATGCAGGATTTTTCGGGGATGTCACTCCAAGGTTGACAGGATGGCAGAGGGACAGGAAATGGCTTATTCTTCTGTCCTCCACTCAGTGCAATGCAGTATTGAGACTATATAAACACACCAGTTCCATTTCAAAAACAGCGACCGAGAGGAAACAGGAGTGTGAGCGCGTGGGGAGGGGGCAGGGCGGGGCCGGGAGGAGGGGGCGTCAGCTCTCCAGCAGCTGCTTGAGCGCGCGCTCGATGTTCATGCGGTGGCCGACGCGCGTCACGCCCAGCTCGGCGAAGTCGTCCTTGGTCAGCGCGGGCAGGTGGGAGCCCTCGATCTCGTGGTCCTGGAAGCGGTCGCGGTGCTCGCCCAGGTTGATGCTCTCCAGCCAGTCGCCCACGTCGTACTTGTTCCACAGGTGCAGCGGCTTCTGGTGGAAGGGCCGCAGGGCGAGCAGCGGAGAGCCCAGGCCGGGCGAGGGTGAGGGCGAGGGCGAGCGGCTCCGGGCGCTCGCGCTGCGCATCACGAAGCGCACCTCCTTGGGCTCGTGCGGGATGCTCAGGCTGGACGACTTCAGGATGGTGGGCGGCGTGGTGGATGAGCCCGCCAGGCCGTAGCCGCGGATGGGGCCCAGTGGGTCGGTCCTGTCCGGCGAGCCCTTGCCGGGGCTGGCGGTGCGGCGGGTCACCGGGTAACGGCTCCCCGGGCGGATTGTGTACGTGGTGCCGTAGCTCCTCTGAGAGATGGTGTGGAGCTCCCCAAGGCTGCTGAAGAGTCTGGAGCGGAGAGGGGGAGAGAGAGAGGGGGGGAGAGAGGGGGAGGTGGGGAGGAGAGAGGTGAGGGGGGGAGGAGAGAGAGAGAGAGGGGGGGAGAGAGAGAGAGGTGGGGGAGAGAGAGAGAGAGGTGGGGGAGAGAGAGAGAGAGGGGGGAGAGAGGGGGAGAGAGAGAGGTGGGAAGGAGAGAGAGAGAGGGGGGAGAGAGGGGAGAGAGGGGGAGAGAGAGAGGTGGGGAGGAGAGAGAGAGGTGAGGGAGGAGAGAGAGATGAGGGGGGAGAGAGCGGTGAGGGGGAGAGAGGGTGAGGGAGAGAGAGGTGAGGGAGAGAGAGAGAGGAGGTGAGGGGGTGGGGAGGGAGAGAGAGCGGTGAGGGGGGGAGAGAGAGAGAGAGAGGTGGGGGAGAGAGAGAGAGAGAGAGAGAGAGCAGGGTCACTCACAGTGTCTGATGTGTCAGCTGACCTCTGAGAGCTTTGCCATGCCTTGCCAGAGCACACAAAGCTGCACGCTGGTTAGGCACTGAGGTGAGTCGAGGTGGAGCCGCCCACTCGGGCACAAATTAGACACACAGAGGCCAGGAATTCAGGACTGCTTTTCCCTCCACTTACATCACCTCTCCATTCCTCCCCCTACACACGTGCACTCTCTCACACACACACACACACACACACACACTCACACACACTCTCACACACACACACACTTACAGCGTCACAGCCAGCGACAGGGACGCTCTGGAAAGTGTGGCATTCGACAAGGACTCAGCAAAGACATGGCAAACCCATTAATGATGTGTTAGTGAGGGGTCATCATTAATGTGTTTGACTGTAGCACAACGAGGGAAGGAACTGAACGACAGGGTGGATTAGTGGGAGGTTTCTAGCGTAGCAGGGTGAACCAGTATTGCGTCTCAGACAGACCGCGCGCGCTTCCCCCTTTATTCTGCTCGTCCGTGGACGGCCATCGATTACTGAGGTGTGATGTCAGCGCACACACACGCATGCACGCACGCGCACACGCACGCACGCACACACACACACACCGCTATCCTGCAAAGCCGAAGGCATGAAAACGACTCACTCCAGGCTCCTCTGTGAGAGTAATCACTTCAAGTGGTGCTAATAGGGCCTCTCAGAGCCTGAGAGACTAACAGGAGCTCATTCCTTCTCCAGGAGAATCCAGCCCAACACTGTTCACTCTCCACTCCCTCACGGTTCTGTCTGCACTGCCTCACATGCGATCGCTCATGTGACATTCGAAGCCATAATTGTGCTTGATGCTTTCGTGCAGCTGTGGAGAGGAGATGCGGGTTCATTCAGTCTGACGGCACTGGGCACCAGCTTGGCCGGCATCCAGTAACACTGCACAGCTAATAATCTGGGGTATATAAAGTATAATAATCTAAAGTATATGTTTTACTCATTTATTTATTCAGTTTCTCTCTCTATATATATATGCAAATACAGAATCAGTAAACCTGAGAATATTGTTGTTGCTACTACTCTATTTTCAAAATGATTAATTTGGTTAATCGGGTTTATAAAATTATGTTTGATCAATCAAGTATACGGTCAACTTCAAAATGATTCACACCCTTCATAAAGATAAAAAGGCTGTATAATATTCAACAATACAGGTAATGAGCTATATGGTATGCTCCAAAAAATTGGGAAATTATATTATCTTATACAACTACATTTGTTCAGAGAGAAAAAAGATATATTTTTCCCATAAAAAAAGAATCGCATGTGACCATAACACCTGGTTCCGATCAGAGTGCCAATGCTGAACTTTGATGTTGTGGTCAGATGACACCAAAATTGAGCTTTTTGGCCATGCACACCAGCGGTGGGTTTTTGCATCAGAAGAAGGACGCTTATGTTGAAGAACCTATACCTACGGTGAGATATGGTGGTGGATCTTTGATGTTATGGGGTTGTTTTGCATCTACTGGTCCTGAGACTCTTGTTAAGGTCAATGGAGTCATGCAATGATGAACGATGAATGATTTTATACAGCCTTTTCTTATTATTTTTATAAAGGGTGGGAATAACAATATATTGTTGTTATAATATATTTGAATAATATTCAAATCCAGGCCTCGAGGGCCGCAGGGTCTGCAGATATTTGCTCCAACCACACACTGATTTCACTAATTAGCTCGCTTCCTGGACCAAGGAGGTAAACTAAAGAGTGAAATCAGGTGGTGTAGTGCGTGGTTGGAGCAAATACCTGCAGACACTGCGGACCCCGAGGCCTGGATTTAAATAAAGTAATCAAATCGGTCAAGCAAGTTTAGAAAATGTTGCTTGGGAAAGCTTCATACATGTTTAGGGATACCTTCATTCTCATTCAAGACCACCTTAGATGGAGAATTTAACTACTCTTGCATTTTTTAATGATTACCAAATCATAGCTTTACAATGTAATTTATGGAAATAAGGAACTGGCAAAATTTTTTGAAGTTATATCCATTGTACACTTTAATGTGGCTACATCTGATTTAAATTGTTACATAGCCTTTGCACGTTGCAGGTGACATAGATTTACAAATGTCAATACTACTACTTGTCCAATGAATCAGTATGGTTGGACAGTAGCTGTTAAAATGACTTGCAAAGAGCCTGCTGCTTGAACTTCTGCCCAGGAAACAAAGGCTGCTGCCATTTAAGTGGCACGCATTGTGAAATAAAGCACAACAAATCTTGTGCATATTCACGCGCACATTTTCAATGAGCTGCTGTCTGACACTGTTTCATTCCTATTTGTCAAATTAAATTTGTAGACTAGCAAAGTGAGCAGTCAAAACTGCCATTACTTTGTACACCAATTACACCTCTTCCTCGCTAACCTGCACGTGTTAAGGCTAATTTAAAACATGCAAGTTTTTGATAGAGTGGCATAATGAAATAAAACAATGGCACCTACTTGTGCGCAATGAAACACGTTTCTATGTGATCACTGACACATTAACGGATGCTATTGTTTATTAACGCTGCTAGAAGCTATTTGAACTCCTCACCGATGCCTTGTCTTTCTGACACAGCAAGACCGTCCGTCCCTAGCTAGCGTTAAACTCAGTCTAGCGTGTGCACCCTTCTAGCTAGTGCACTGCTCTGCCCAATACCTTTTCAATCTTTTTCATTTAAACTTACGGTTTGTAATGATTTCGTTTTTGAGAGTGTAAGACGGATATCCGTAAAACGGATATCTTTTTTTGTTTTTGCTAACACTATGGGTAACCCTTATGGTGCCTGTGTAAGTTAGTTAGCCTACCTCAGGGCTACTCTTCAATATTGTATATGATTTTTGTTCGTTCATGTCAGCAATAATTGTGTGGAAAAGATGACAGGACCTGCAGTCACTGAAAAGATGAATAACTTCCCCTCCGAAAGAAGATCGTCGTCACATGAAAGGAGAACAACATCATAGGATTTCTTTCATGTTGCAGGAAATGTGTTGCCGATGTTGCTGCGTGAGGGAATAGTGTGCTCCTCTGAATGAATCCCTCGAAGTGCCCTGCGTCTCTTAGAGCCATTTTCATCAGACGTGAGAGTCAGGAGATACTTTTAAACCCCACTTTTCTTTTCTTTTTTAAATTGATTATTTTTGCTGTTTTTCCCCCACGACCATTCATATATGCAGCGAGTCTTTCCTTCTGCTTTTTATCCCTCCCCCCTCCCTGGGGCGGACAGCCAATTGCTGCCCCCTAGTGGCAAACTGGTGTGACCGGTGGAATCGAACCCCGGTCGCTGTGGCTAGCGTCATAGCAGCTGTGTTCAAGTCGGACACATGCCACCTGTTCTATGATTAGTGTCTGAGAAAGAACCAATCACTGGAGCCCTGGAGGGTGGGGGGGCCTTTGAGGTACGGTGTAACCAACTTGACAGGCATGAGCACTGCAAAATACAGAACAAACGCACATCCTAAAAACGGGTGGCCTGAGTGAGCCATGGGGCAGGAGGGAGGGAGGGGGGGCAGGAGGGAGGGAGGGGAGCTCGTGGGGGGGTGGGTGGAACTAGAGATTTAACCTGAATCTTGTACCTTTAGGAAACCTGAATTATTCAACCTGAGTTGTTTCAGTAAATATTCAACTGTACAGACAGATACCATGTAAAAATGTAAGCTTGGTAAGAAAAGGAAAATTCATAAATAATTCTGTGATACACAAACAGAGCAGTGAGCCACAGAGTGAGGCAGCAGATGCCACAAAGGCACAACGTGATAAACGATATCGAATTCAATATCTTTTAGCACAAGAGTGTGCCTGGTTTACCCAGAGTGGCATTTAATTAAACAGTGAACCTTTCTCTTCAGACATGGCCACCACCATTTTCTGTGAGTTTCAGGTGCGCTGTACAGAGGCGGAGAAGGGATTACCAAGGACAGAGTGTGGGAGCAGGCATCAATCATGGCAAAGTTATGGTAGAGAAAGAAAAACAGAACAGGTAAAGAGAAACAAACACAAACCATGACTGAAAACAGACCGTGGGACAAGACTGTCTTGTCAAGGAGGAGCGAGAGCAGCACACTGTAAACATGTACAGCAGGTGAGGTGAGTTAACTCATAGCAGTCAACATTAGAGTAGGACAGGCTGTGTTGGATCTTTTACATTTGTCCTCAAAGAAAACGCTCAGCCTCCCGGGTGGTCTAGTGGTTACAACGTTCAACGCTGGCCACTGCGACCGGGGTTCCATTCCACCGGCCGCGCCAGAGTCAGCTCCTGCCAGGAGTGCCACCAGGGTGGTGACTGGCTGTCCGCCCCAGGGAGGGGGGAGGGAAGCCGATATGAGTTCGCTGCGTATAGGAGTGGCTCTGTAGTACCAGAGTTATGGTTGACAGCTTGGCGAATGCCGTCTCGGAGGAGATGATACTTCGCCTTTGTCACTGCCGGTCTGAGGGCTACGGCAGCGACCTCACAATACGAGGGGGGGATTGACATGAAAATCAACTCAGCTGTGAGCCATTGCCTTCGTTAGGCCATTATAAAAGCACAGCCTGCCATGCCTGAGGGGAGAGTTTTGGAGGGCATGGAGGAAGAGGTGCTAGGTTTTGTTGCGGTTTGACCCTCTTAGCAATAGCGTTTTTATTTAACTTGGTTATTTTTGTGTTTGTTATATTTGGTAAAGTTTAATGAGAATAAACTGGCCGTTGGTCTATTGGAACTTTATTTTGGGTTTGTCTTTCGTCCACTCACCACCTGGCAGGGTGGACACCCCTGTCACCCTGCTAAAGATGCATTGGAGAGATTTTCCTTTTAGATTGGACAGATGTCTGGAAACAGCTTTCCCACTCTGCCTACTGGATGGAGCAGTATCGGGAACGTACACGTCCTTACATATACAAGCATTTATATACAACTAAATCTTACCATGGGCCATATGGGCTTCAGAGAAATGACTTATTCTATCATATGTAATACTGGGCAGAAATATTCCACATTTTTATCAACTATATTCATACTGAACAGTTTGCATAGTTGGGAGGCAATAATTAAATGGTCAAATACATGCATGTAATTTACAGGATAACTGTCATCATGGCAAATGGGAAATTATTTTTTTGACCAAAGTGGAACTAGAAAACCAGAGGTAACTAGATTTTTGTATGTAGGTTACTGGCGTTTAACATTGAGTCCAAATTTCAAAATCTGACAGAAGATGTATGTATCTACTCCCTAAGTGCTGTCCAGGTTAATGGAGTCTGAACATTTCCCCAAAACTGCAGGATCACTGGGCTATAAGAACAGTATACTCCCAAATAACCATTCTCATTGGGACCGGAGGTATGGCAGACACAATGAAAGGTTGCGTAACCCTGTAATATTTAAAATAAACATAACAGCCAAAGCAATTTCAAAATGTGAATAAGTGCAAGTTAATTTATTCAACAAACCACTTTAAAAAGGCAAATATATTTTATGGCCTGTTATAGTGTATTAACGTTTCTCTTTGTCTTTTGCCCCTCTCTGCACCTTTCGCTGTTCACAAGTGTGGAAACTATTTGCACCTGTAGCAAATTTTTCATGTCATCTGCCGAGTTTTTAATGTCTGTTACTGTACTTTACCCTATCCTGTAGAGAGATATATTCTCTTGTCACGCCCTTCTCCAAAAGAGAAATTATATCGATTTGTTTTCAAATGGAAAGCACACAACTCCTCTTCTTTTCGCAGACAGAATTTTCAGTGCGTCTCCCAAAGTTCCCAACCTCAAGCTCTGGGCGGGTCAAACAACGGTTAAATAAAGTGTTTCTCATCTGCATGACTCAGCATTACTCCGATTTGATCTCGTTTTTCTGCTTACACAGCGGAGTGTCTCAATGATAGCCGGCACAATTCGGTAGCTAACAAGTAAATGTACAGTGCTGGCATAAAAGTGGCCACTTCTCCAGGTTGTCAACCTCCAATTAGACACTGATATCTAAACGAGGCCAGCGGATAATCTGGTAAATCACGTGTGTGGGAGTCGGTTCTGTGGGAGTGTTCAGTAATAATATTTTAAAAATTTCACCAAAATTTGAAAAGAAACTTTGCTAAAACCATCTGAAAATACTGACCCATGGAAAAACTGAAAAACTCAATGATGACGGAAAAATGCGAAATGCTTCAAATGATTGCGTACACCTATCACCCTGTAACCTACAAAAGGGACGTGTTACCTGCACACCACTACAGCAGGTTGATGTGGCGCTGCAAGCAGGCAGGAGGGCAGTGAGGGTGAGAGAGGACAGATGGGTTGTGGGTGTGAGAGATGAGCTGGTGCATGCCAGTAGGTTAATGGCTCCAGACCCCCTGTCACCTTGTTTGCACTTCAGACCCGTTTTGGAAGGACTCACACTTAGTTCCTGTTGTGTTCCCTGGTGAAACGATTTGTGGAGAACAGGAAGTGATGTCATAATTCAACAGTAAGTTGAACAGGAAGTCTTTACGAAAGGGAAAGTGACACCAAGACCAAATATCATAAGCTGATGACACAGCTCTGTTGTTACGAGGAAGAAGCAGACAAGGTAACATTTGGCTCTGCGTTAATCACCAAAATCAAAGAAATTGATTATTCCAGTGAAAAAGGATTAGTCTGCACACTATGTGGGGAAAAAATGAGTTCATGTTTACCCTAGAGGCTAAAAACTTAAGATTGACTTTCTTCATTTTCCTTGTCACATCTGCAGGTATATAGATACCTTCACTGTACTTTCGGAAATCACCAGAGCATTCTAGCATTGCATTTTGAATAGGATCTGCTTGTTGAGCAAAAGAGGTCCACTCCCAACTCTCCTGAAGTAGACCCAACCAGCTTAATCTGCTCTGAATCCCACCTCACTCGTCGCTCAAACTAGCTACCTGGCACATGTATTTTCTAAAGGACCAGCAATGCCAAAGCAATCAACACACAGGAGAGCCCCTTGATTAAAAAACTAAAAGGAAAAGGGGACCACAAACCAGGTTTGGTTGAAAGATCTAGGGAGACTACAGTGATTATATTAGCCCAGCCGAACATCATGTGCTGAGCTGAGGGTTTGTACTTACCACTGCAGCTGGCTGGATTGGAGATTCCCAAACTTTTTCATGAAACAAAACAAACCATACATTAGCTAATATCTCCAGGGCCATCAATAAATAGATCAGGACTCATAAATTACCAATACATCTAAGATTTCTACAATTATTCCCCTCATTTTGGAATTTAGATTTTTAATAATATGGCCACTTAGAAGAGCCCATATACTGGACTCTAAAGAAGTTGATCTCTAGTTTTTCCTCCCGCTAATACCTGCTGCCTAAGATGTGTCACCTACATCTCTCTCTTATGTAAAAAGCAGACTAAGTCTTCTCTGGAATCAATACCTCTAGATACCCATACTACGTCCAGTCTTGAGAGCACTGCTCAAACCATTACTGCATGTGACAATATGCAGCAACAGTCCTCATTCCCAGCTGGAATCAGAGAGGGCCTTTTGACTTGGATCACAGGCTGTCAGCATCATGAGTAATGTTCCGTTGAAACCTCGGACAAATGGAGTGTCCTGAGATCCTTCTGTAAAAGCATATTCTACAATCCCCCCTATAGATTAATGACCCAGAAAGTGAATGACTTTACTCTTTAAAAATAGTCTAGTGGTAAAAACTTACTTGCCCTGTATTATTTGAAATCGTGGAAATAAGTGACCTTAGATGTTTTAAAATGTTATTGACAGCTATTAAATATACAAATTATAAAGTGATAATTGTGGCTATATAGTATTGAAGCAGTAGAGGAGTTATGTGTGCATACGCAAGGGCCCAAAGGTAATGCATTTCTAAAATGTATAAAATTGGGAAAAAAATCCAGAATTATTGGAGAAAAAAAAAACGTCTCCTACTTGTTTGTTAACACTAATATATTATTATTATATTCTATTATTCTGCTATGACATTAAATAGACACTTAACTGATATACCAGAGCACAGAAACAATGACTTGGGGGGGCTTCAGTGAAAAGCCTTCAAAGTTTCCAGTAAAGATGTTTGGTCAGAGATGGATTCCCGGAACGGAACAGAACAGATTTCCACACCGGCTTTGCCGCCCCCTACAGAGTAAGCCTGGTGTGGTGTGGAGTAAGCCTGGCGTGGTAACGGCTTTGCCGCCCCCTACAGAGTAAGCCTGGGTGTGGTAACGCCCCTACAGAGTAAGCCTGGTGTGCCCCACGCCCCCTCAGAGTAAGCCTGGTGGCTCCGCCCCCTACAGGCGCCTGGTGTGGCACTTCCTCCCGGGCGACTTCCTCCCGGGGTCGAGCGAGGCTCCCATGGGCTCCTCCCCCAGCGAGCGGCTGTCCTTGTTGAGCTGCTGGAGCCTGGAGCTCAGCTCCCCGATCACAGTGGGCTTGCCGTCCTCGGGCCCCGGTGGCGGGCGCGTCTCCATGGGGTCCC
This sequence comes from Aldrovandia affinis, assembly GCA_029706075.1. Taxonomy (NCBI): domain Eukaryota; kingdom Metazoa; phylum Chordata; class Actinopteri; order Notacanthiformes; family Halosauridae; genus Aldrovandia; species Aldrovandia affinis. The sequence goes on along the minus strand of JAINUG010000363.1, from coordinate 508,080 downwards.
CCCAAAGCTTGGACCGCCTCTGGAAGAGGTAGCGGGGGCGTCCCGCGGCGGCGATAGCGGCCAGCGCCGCTGCGTTCTGCTGGGAGAGGAGCTCGCTGTCCGAGGACTGCTTCAAAAGAGGGTCCCTGAAGGTCACCGGTCCCTTGCCGAGCTGGGACTTGAGTTTTGGCTTTGGAGGCACTGGCGGCTTGTCGAGTATAAAAGTCTGCCCGTCGGCGTAGGAGCTGTAGGTGTCCATGGGCTCGCCGCCCTCCGACGACAGGGTGGACATGCTGGACACGGTGGAGACGGTGCTGGTGGTCTCCAGGTGGTGGTCGCTGGAGCTGCGCACGTCGATCTCCTCCACCCCGGAGTCGGCTGCGGACTCGGGCACCAGGTGGGTGTCTGAGGGCTTCCCTGAGGGCGAGGGGGTGTGTGCTGCTGCTGCTGCTGCTGCTGCTGCTGCTTGGGTTGAGGCGGAGGGAGCGGCCAGCCGGGCCAGCTGCGGGCCGGACCCGTCCACCGGCTTCCCCAGCTTCGCCAGCAGGCCGTTGGCGAACTCGTTGGGCGGCGGCACCACCCCGATCTTTCTGAGCTCCTCGCGCGTCTCCTCGTCGCTGGAGGACAGCAGGGCCGGCGGGAGAGTGACGGTGTACGGCTCCACGTCCTCCTCCGAGCTGCCCTGCGCCAGCGTCTTCTCTGGGCTCGCCGGCGGCGGCTGGCCCACCCCCGCCCCCTCGGGGCCCGGCGACTGGCCTCGCTTGGCGATCTCGCCCAGCATGGGCTTGGGGGTCTCGCCGGGCGTCTCCGCGGGCGACCCGGAGAGCTCCTCCAGCCCCAGCTCCGCCGGCTGCCCGTTGCTCGTGGCGTGCACCATGATGAGGCCCGCTGTCGTTCCTGCTGCTGCGAGGTGTCCACGATGCTGATGACCAGGCTCTGCTTCTTGTCCTCCTGCTGCTGCTTCCTCTCCTCCTTGTCCATCCGCGCCTCCATCTCCCTGCGCAGCGTCGACGGGCTCCCCCACGGGCTTTTGGAGGGCCCCCCGGCTGCCCCCCCTGCCCCCAAGGGCGGCCCGTAGCCTCCCGGAGCCTCGGGGGAATAGGGCAGGGACATCAGCCCGCCCTCCGCCTCCAATCGCTCCGCCTCTTTGGTCTGGGTGTCCACGAACAAGGGCCCCGGCGACTCGTGCTTAGTCCTGGACTCCGGGCTGCCCGTGGGCGACTGGCTCTGGGACGTCAGGGCGCGCTCCCTTGCGGCCAGCGCAAGGGCCAGAGGGGAGCTGGGGTCGAGGGGCTTCCCGGTGAGCGGGTGGATGAAGGTGGTCCCTCCCGGGGAGGGCCGGAGGGTGAGGGCGGGGGCCGGCGGCGGCAGCTGGCCCAGCTCCCTGCTCAGCAGCCGCTCGTCGATGGAGCGCGACTGCGTCAGCGAGGGCAAGGGCAGGTCGGAGCCGATGCTGCTGCCCTCCATGGTGCCGACGGACAGGAAGACCGTGGACTTCCTGCGCTCCTGCAGGCGGCGCTCGCGGTCCTTCACGGCCCCGGCGATGGCGGCGGCGAACGGGCCCTCACCCTGCGCCCTGGCGGCGCGCTCCTGCAGGAGCTGCTGCTGGTAGTACTCGGCGCGGCTCGTGTGCGGGATGCGGCCCGTCGGCGAGTGGTCCCGGGAGTGGGCGGAGGCGAGGAACGCGCGCTCCTGAGCGTCCTCCACCTGCAGCTGCTTGACCAGCGGGCTCTTCTTGCGCTGGGGCTTGGTGGGGGTGTACAGGCCGATGCTGAACTGGCCCACGTTGGCGTAGGGGTTGTCGATCACGCGCCCTTTCCTCTTGATCTTCTCGGTGGGGGTGGGGGAGGAGCCGAGCCGCGGGAGGTCGGTGGGCTCCACGGGCAGGTGGGAGGAGTCCTGGAGGATGATCATGGAGCGGGCTTTCTTCTGGCGCTCGGCGTGGGCCAGCGAGCGGGGCGGGTCGTAGATCTGCGCCGTGGTCACCACGTGCGCCAGGCCGTGGACCTTGGCGTCCAGCCCCGGCTTGAAGCTGGAGCGGCTCTGGTCGTGACCGCGCCCCGGAGGAGGGGGCGGGCAGAAGGCCGGGGGCGTGTCCTGGTAGTAATGGGATGGGGGAGGGGGTGCGGTCTGGGGAGGGGGCGATGCTGTGGCTGTCTCGGAGGCTGTCTGTCATCGAAGAGCTCCTTGGAAACCTCGCTTCCCCCACCAATGCTGACAACCTGTCATCTTCCGGTGCCCCTGAGGATTTATGAGACAGGCGTTAGGACAGAATATAATATAATATATATGCCATTTAGCAAACGCTTTTATCCAAAGCGACTTACTTAGTGATTGCATACATTTTTTCAGTATATGTGGTCCCAGTGGCAATTGAACCCACAACCTAAGCATTGCCAACGCCATGCTCTACCTACTGAGCCACACAGAACCACAGACAGACAGAACCTTCAAAAACTCCAATGAACCGTGCATGTAATGACTGACCATTCGGCAACAACAGTAAAACAATCAGTGTGGAACTGTAGTGGTTGGATCAGGTGATGTCATTAGAATAAGCTGACCAATTGAAAGCAAAGCAATGTATTTACCTTACAGGCTGTTGACACTTTTTCTAAAGGTGGTTTCAGAACACACTAGAGCTTAAGGCTGCATGAAATATCACTCTGATGTGGTACAACTCTGCCCAACTTCCAGGGATGTGCTTTGCCAGAAACTCTGGAAAAGGTTTAAAGAAGGGCAACTAAACTGGTATGAAAGGTAAACGTTATGAGGATAGACTTAAGGCACTCAATCTATTTAAGCTTAGCAAAAAGAGACTTAGGGGGCTATGCTTGAGGTTTTTAAATTCCTAAAAGGGATTAACAAAGTGAACTACCAAAGATTTTTTAAGATAAGTGAGGTCAGCAGAACAAGAGGCCACAGGTGGAAATTAGTTAAAGGCAAATTCTGCACAGATATTAGGACGTTTTTCTTTACACAGAGAGTTGTCAATGCCTGGAACAGCTTGCCAGGTCAGGTAATAGAGGCAGAAACACTTGGGCTATTCAAGTCCAGGCTAGATGCAGTACTAGATACTCTTTAGATTAGGACATGATGAGCCTAGATGGGCTGAACGGACCGTTCTCGTCATTATGTATTCTTATGTTCTTAAACTTGCTAATTGTCAATGACTACTTCTGACAAATCCCACATTTCAGTGGGTGTATGAAATGGTAAACCGCCTCAGCCAACCAAATCCACCATCAGAAATCTACTGGCACCAATCAGATTGCAAGACGTCTAGACCTGAAAAGCTAAGTAATGTTATCCTCTATCAGAGTGGAAACTGAGGGAGCAGTACTCATTACCAAAAGACTTGGTCCTGGACATTCCCTTTGGAAGCGGTATGTGAGCCTTCTCCAAACCCAGGTGCAGTCCGCCGTGGGCCGCCATTCCCTGACGTTCAAACAGTGACTGCATTAAACACAAACCACATGACAGGGAAAAATCAGGAACGTCTGGACACAGTACCATAAACAAGCTAAACAAAAGGATTGGTCGAAAGAGGAGAGAGCGCAGAGGGATGAGAAAAGGGCCTGCTCTGCAGATGACCATTCATGAGACCCTTCATGTTTACCGCCTCTCTGAATAGACAGTGCCTCATGAAATTAAATGCCTCCGGCATCACCTGGCCATGGGCCGCTTTCTGGATAAAGTTTCTCTTCTGGGATTCTGATGCAATTCTTGTTACGCACACCTGGGATCGCACGTGCTCTTCAGAAAGGCCCGAGCAGGTCTAATGGTTCAAAATAAGTTTGCTGGAGAGCATCTCTCCATTTTTCATGTCAATCCCCCCCTCGTATTGTGGGTTCGCTGCTGTAGCCCTGTGACTGGCAGTGATGTACCGCCTCCTCCGAGACGGCACTCGCTAAGCCTGTCGACCGCAACTCCGGTACTCCAGAGCCACTCCTATACGCAGCGGACTCATCTCAGCTTCCCTCCCCCCTCCCTGGGGCGGACAGCCAATCGCCGCCCTCCTGGTGGCACTCCCGGCCAGGGCCGACTCTGGCGTGGCCGGTGGAATCGAACCCCGGTCGCAGTGGCCAGCGTCAAAACATGAAACCCAGGAGAAATGCGGTAGAGGGTTAAATGGCGTTCTGCGGTGGATGGCGATGGCTTACGCTGATCTCCGCCGGCGTGATCCTCCTGCTCGTCGGCCGCTGCTTCACCGTGGCGGCTCTGTAGTCGGCCTCCGTGACCTGAGGCCGCAGCACAGGCTCCTGGGAGATGAGCATCTCATCCAGCCTTTCTGCAGGCGAAGAGAGAAGAGCACAGGCCCTGGTCCAGCCACCGCTTCACACTGACTCAAGGCCCATTCATGCCTAAAGGCCTCTGCATGCTTCTGCGTGACTTGTGCGACTTCTTCGCGGTTCGCGCAATGCAACAATGTCACAAGCACTCTGTAATATATACGTCTGCAAAGGCTATGCGCAGCCTATGCAACATGGTGTCTTTACACTTCTGTACACTAGGAACAAGGCTGATAAGTTTTAATGAAAGCAGGGAAACTCCTTTTGTTGCACACTGAAGCTGGTTCATTTTATACCGTGTTGAACAAATTATGCTAGCTATCTATATCGTTAGCTACATGCTCGATGAACTGTGACCCATGAACTATGACTATGACAGCTCCGCCTCCATTCGCTAACCAACCAATCAATGTCGCGTGACCTCCAGAAAATGAACGTTTGCAGACGCCATCATAAAATGTTGCGTAATCTGATTGGTTGGAATGACGAGGTAAACTCCATTGCCATGGAGATGGAATACTACTTCCATCTGACTTTGTTTTCATGTTTTCATGTTATTGCAATGGACGGGTTTGAATAATTGTTAGCGGAGCAAGTGAGAAGGTATCCTCAAATTTATTATAAAGACACCAATTCATGGGGGGAGATTTCAAGCTCAACAGAGACGAGCTGCAATCCAGACATAAGTGGAAACAGTTGTGAGACAGGTAACATATTTATGTTAACGTTAGCTAAACAAAACTATCGATATCTAGCTAGCTAGCTAGCAACCTGGTATCACGGCCAAATAAAGCTCGCTAATGCTAGCCTTTTTAGTCAGAGTAAATAAATGACAGTTTGCTCAGCTGGTTACCATAGAGATGACAGAGGGGTCGTAGAAAGTATGAACGCTGAAAACTCAAAACGTCATGCAACGTGCTGCAGGACACTTGTCGCATAAAGCATAAATTGGCCTTCAGTCACCACTATATTGCAAACTCTATATTACTCATGCTTTGACAAACAGCCATGTCACAATTTCCTTGCGTCACTAATGACGAGGCAAATAAAAAAGTGAGACATTTCAACCCCAATCAACACCGTTTAAATTATCAATGGCTTTTACATAAATGCGATCATCTTGGTGCAAAGTGTCATTGACGATTGTTGCTAGGGTCTGGACGCAACTCACCCCCTCTTCTCCTCCTTGCGGATGCTTGCAGGGAACAAACGGGGAGATAGCTTTTGACTGCACTTTCAGAACATTAGACAGATGTTGTGAAAATGTTTTTAGGACCATCTAAATGAACACGGGAGACTAGGCACGTAAGATCGTGTTCTGAGACGACGAACTGCCTCACTGAATATGCGCAAAAGCATTCGACATCTTACTGCAGTATCCACCTCTCTGTTTGCATGGTTACAAATGTACAGATGTTCAGTGTTTTCCGGGTGTGCTGCCGGCCAGGTGAAAAACAGGTAAATTCATTAATTTCTTACATGGCTCTGTGTATTCAGAAATGACTGCTATTATAAGCCAGGTGTATGAATTCCATAACTACGCACATCAACACTGGTGTTACAGAAAATGGGCTTCTGTAGGATGTTGAGATAATCCAACCCCAAGGTGTTAACAGTCTCAACTGTGAATGACTGACTGCCTTGCAGAGGTAGAACATGTGCTCTAAAGCAGCACTGCAGTGAATGATTGAGCTCGTAAGTGTACCGATGCATCAGGGATCGTGATGTCTTGCTTTCTGAGCTATAAAGTGCTCAGATGATAACAGATGATAGACAAACATTTATAGGTTTTCAAGGCTAACACCCCAACACTCGCCTTTGACCTGATAAGGACAGTACTAACGAGTAATGGGGAGGGAAACATTGTTAAAATGTTTAAGATTTCCTTCCCACTCCACTTACCTGCAGTGCTCAATGCAGCACATACACCCACTCTCCCTCTCACAGCACCGTCCAATAGGGAAGGCTCATTTACTACAATATCTCCTTCGCCTCCATTTAGAAAGCCCAATTGTATCCCTTACCCATCCCGGTGCTGCAATCTTTTTCAGCATTCTCTGCTCCAATTTCAGGAGTGTGCAAGTCCAGCAAGTGCATTCTATTCACGCTTAAATGCGTGTATCCAGCCACCACTCCATTTCACTCTGCAGCTCACCAGCTGAACTGTGTGGCTGGTGAACGGTCAGGATCATATTCTGGACCGTGGAGCGCATCACTACACAAGGCACGACTGGTTTAGCTGGATACTTCACCTGGCTTTTCCCAATTTACTTAAGGATCTGACAGACCTTCTATCGGACAGTTATTTTCAATCCATTCCTACAGGGCACACTGCGCTGCATGTTTTCATTCCAACCATCACTTAATCATGCTCAAGTGATCATTAACAGACGACCGATGCAGATGATAGGTTGGGAGGAGCGGAGGTTGGAATTAAAATGTCCAGGGCAGTGTGCCCTGTAGGAATGGATTGAGAAACACTGTTCTGTAGGACAGTGCAGGACATTTCTGCAAAGGGCATTGCCACGCTCATCCTGAGAATGAAAACCCACAGCGCAGAGGGGAGGACTTTGGGGTCATAGAGAGGTGACAACTGTACTGTGACACTGGGGTAAAGAGAGATGACATTAAAGTGAAAGAAGGGAGAAGGAATGGGTTGAGAGAGGTGACGGGAGGATGATATTGAGGTGACAGTACAGTGACAAAGGGGTGCCAAAGGGGTGATGGTAGGGTGACAGGGGCGATAGAGGATTGGCAGTTGGGTGACAGAAGATTGGCAGTAGGGTGACCATAGTGTGACGTAGGTGTGCCAGTAAGATGGCATAGGGGCAGGCCTGATTCCAGAACAAAGTCACTAAGGGTGCATGTGAAGTGAGTGGGGGTGCACTAGTAGCTCACTGCAGCGCACACTGTGCTGGCTGCCACAGTCTGCCTCTGTGTGTTTGGCTGTGGTGGCGGTGGTGGTGGTTTTTGCTGGTGCTCGGCTCCTGCTGCAACCATTTGAGAATCTCCATTATGATGTTGTAGCTAGCTACATTAGCTACGCCTAGCTAACCATTTGCAAACCGGTCTCGCACACTAAAAAGTTGACTACGGTAGGCCGGTAGGACAAAATTCTCTGTAACACCAAACAAATTCCACGTGACAACGCGTGAGACAAGATCAAAGAATGCCGCCTGGCTGTGTGTGTTATGAGCCTGCAAGGACGTGCATGCATACGAGTAAAAAAACTTCAAAAGTTGTATTACAATATTCAACTGAGGGTGCAAAGTGTTAATCTGAGGGTGCAACGATGCACCCTTTGGCCCCCTTGTAGAACCGGGCCTGTATTGGGGGATGAAGAGTTGACAGCAGGGTGATGATGATGATGAAGAGTTGACAGTAGAGTGATGAAGATGAAGGGTTGACAGCAGGGTGATGAAGAGTTGACAGTAGAGTGATGATGATGAAGAGTTGACAGCAGGGTGATGAAGATGAAGAGTTGACAGTAGGGTGATGAAGATGAAGTGTTGACAGAAGGGTGATGAAGATGAAGAGTTGACAGTAGGGTGATGAAGAGTTGACAGTAGAGTGATGATGATGAAGATGAAGGGTTGACAGCAGGGTGATGAAGAGCTGACAGCATGAGGGTGATGGTGTGATGATGCGGGGGGGCGGGGGGGGACACTTACCCAGCTCCTCCAGCTCTGCGGTCATGGACTTGGAGCGCAGCGTCAGCGTGGTGCTGGGGGCTCGTTTGGGGGGCGCGGGGGCTGTGAAGAAAAGCGGAGATGAGGACACTTTGGACCTCCGGGACAGGATCCTGCGGGCGCTGCCCAGGTGCAGGTTCCATCTCTTCTTCACGGCCTTGATCTCGTCGTACTCCGGGGAGCTCGACGACTCGCACTGCTGCAGGACCTTGTTCAGACTGCGGTTGGAGGCAAACTTTTTCATGGCTCTCGACCGGGGCTCTGGCGGTTGGCTGAGAAGCGCACGCGCACCACGTGACTGACCCTCACGGTTCTGGTCGTCTGGCCAGCGCGCTGGCGCAGAAGTCAAGGCCCTGGTGTCACTTCCCTCTCTGCCATACGCACTTCCAATGAGAGCAATCAGCAGAACAGCACACTGGTGTTGAGAAACACTGTCCCCCTTTTCCTAGATGCTGACTTGACAATCCTTTTTTTTGTTTTTTGTTTACATCTTTATATTTTCTTTATAATAAGCAAGTATTATAATCCAGCGCATGTTCACTTCAGACGCCTACTCACTGAAAGACAGAGCTGCAGGAGGGACAGCGTAGCCATGTCCTGCTCTGACCCCATCGTTCAGGACGGGGACCATGAAACAGAGCGTCTCCCCGTTAGACGAGCGTGAGAAAGAATGGCAGCCGCCTCGCTCTATGACTCCTTACTGCACTGCTGCTTGCTCAAGCGTCTGATAAGAGATACGCCGTCATGGGCAACCTTGGCAAAGCCGAACACACGACAAGAGGGCCGGGCGGTTAACAGCGTTCACCTCCGCGATCGACGCTATGTCAGTTACCACACCGCGTTACCATAGGTTAGCCTTTGCAGGAGTCATTTTCACCGAAAACAAGTAGTATCATATTCTCCCAAATTACAAACCACAGATAGACTTGACAGAGTGAGGAAGAGAGGGACAGAGAGAGAGAGAGAGAGCAGAAGAGAGAGAGAGAGAGAGAGAGAGAGAACTCCCTGGCCTTAATGCAATGCTGGATTCAAACATTCATTGTAGTAACCATGGTAACTCTGGTGGGAGGGTGGCCTGGGTTGGCGCGTGGATACGAGCGCTGTGGAAAGCTTCGTTCCTTCAGCCGGGTGGTGGGTGTGCGAGCGCGAGCGCTGGAGACAGAACGTGCGCGAGGAACAGGCACACCATTTACATACGAACCACAGCCTGTCATTCCTAAAGAGCTGCACCCATGTCTAAAGCAAGTTACGACGCAAGTATGCACGTTCTGCGAGACATGGTCGAGGAGGAAGGCTCTGTGAAACCTAAAGACATAAGGTGGCGCTAAAAGTGTTCGCCAAATTAGTTTCAAAATGTGTCATACAAGCGACATGTGACTCATAAGTCAGATGGTATGACAGGAAACACACATCTTTGGTTTAAACGGTTCAGAAATTTCAGGCACGCTAATAAACGTCGGCTCCGTGAATGTTCTCCATTCCGGTTGTGTGTTGGCGTCAGAGAGCTTTGGAGGAGATAATCCATTCAGGCCCGGGAGCAAGGTCCAGCAGTATATCCCTGTTGCAGTGAGGGTCGATTGGGGTTAACACCCAGCTCGCCAAACTCCAGGACTATAATGTATGCTCTGTGGAGGATTTCAGCGCTGGAATCGGGCTGCTTCACTTCACCGCCCCAGCGTTGGAGGCAGAGGATCGGTCCTTGTTGTCGTACAATTCTGAGCTCCACAGGAAAAATTCAAAAAGTCATCTCTCCTCCTCAGACCTCCGACACCTCCTAACCCTGAGCGCAGTCCCTCATCAGAGTCAAAGCCCCGCTTCAGAGAAGCGTGCAGTCCACTGCAGCTATTACCTTGCCAACGCGACGGCAGTTTTATCCAGCAAGTAAAACCAAATTTACTTTGCGCTGAAATGCCCTCTGTTTCCTCTTGGAGAAAAAAAATGAATTGAGCTGAATGCAGAAAGGTCACCTGGTCTTCCCCTTGCCCCAGGTAGAAGGTGCCATGGTGTCGCTCCCAGAACAAGACGAGGCTTAAGCCTGCATCTCAACTCGAGTGAAAATACTCCTTGTAGCAGGCCGGCAAAGACTGCAATGTCAAAAAAACACCTGTGCTCTCCAGCCTGAAAAGAAAAGAACCTTAGCTCATCCCGGTTTATCCTCTTGTTGTGAACCGGCTGTGAGTTCCCTCACACTGTGTCCTCACCGAGTAGGCTTCAGTAAGAGGCTGAAGTGACGGGGGGGACGACAAAATCGCTTTTACACCAAAATGGCATTTAACGCCGGATTCTGTGTCTCAGCCCCCCGTCGCTCTGATCCCCTTCGTCTGCGCATGCCGATCCCTCTGCACCTCCGCTCCCCTCCTTTTGTCCTCTCGCACGCCGCTCCTCTTCGCCAGACGAACAAGATGAAGGGAGACGGCGGGGGGAATCTGTTGCGCTTGAGAAGCCAAAGCGGGAGGATCTGCGAGCGTCTCTCTGCCCGACCGGTGCCTCCTGTTCCACTCCAAACTGAGTTTGGCTCCTTTTTTCCATCTGCTTACGCGAATGAATATTCCACCCACAGAGCTAAGCTCTCTGTTAATGCCTTTTTTTCCCTCTTGCCCAGCTTTCTTTAAACTCACTGAATTCCGCGCTCTCTCTCTCTCTCTCTCTCTCTCTCTCTCTCTCTCTCTCTCTCTCTCTCTCTCTCTCTCTCTCTCTCTCTCTCTCTCTCTCTCTCTCTCTCTCTCTCTCTCTCTCTCTCTCTCTCTCTCTCTCTCTCTCTCTCTCTCTCTCTCTCTCTCTCTCTCTCTCTCTCTCTCTCTCTCTCTCTCTCTCTCTCTCTCTCTCTCTCTCTCTCTCTCTCTCTCTCTCTCTCTCTCTCTCTCTCTCTCTCTCTCGTTGGACCTATTCTGAAAATGATATTTTTCTACTCTTCGAGGACTCTTCTTTTGGGCTGAACCCAGGGCAGAAACCATCGGGGGTCAAAGGGCATTCAGAACATGTCAGAGACCGGAGGCCTGCAGTTAACGTGGAAGCCGCGTACATTTAAGCTACAGATTTACAGATGTAGAGAGAGAGAGAGAGAGAGAGAGAGAGAGAGAGAGAGAGAGAGAGAGAAGAGAGAGAGAGAGAGAGAGAAGAGAGAGAGAGAGAGAGAGAGAGAGAGAGAGAGAGAGAGAGAGAGAGAGAGAGAGAGAGAGAGAGAGAGAGAGAGATAACAAACCTCAAACCTCATTCTTTAAGAAGTGTGATTATTGACTGCGGTGAACAAGGTCTGTTGCTGATTTGAGCCTGAAGACGGAGCTTTAGGTATGTTGAAACCTGATCTCTGTACTGTGTGCTGTCCTTGGACATTAAGGTAGTGCAGCCACTGCGGAAAGCCCTCGGTCTTTTATTGTGCCGGGGAAATGAGCAGGTTACACAGGTGTCACTAACACATTTGTTTGGTTGCAACACAAAAACATTTGGTCGCATAGGGGACTAGATCGGTGTCTGTCGGGGGCCCTGATTCAGGACACATTCTGTGTCAATCACTAAGCGTCAGCTGAGGGTTAGAGCCCCCTTAAGAGAAGAGAGCAGATTCTTCTTAAAGAATGAGGTTTGAGGTTTGTTATCTCTCTCTCTCTCTCTCTCTCTCTCTCTCTCTCTCTCTCTCTCTCTCTCTCTCTCTCTCTCTCTCTCTCTCTCTCTCTCTCTCTCTCTCTCTCTCTCTCTCTCTCTCTCTCTCTCTCTCTCTCTCTCTCTCTCTCTCTCTCTCTCTCTCTCTCCCTCTCCCTCTCCCTCTCCCTCTCCCTCTCCCTCTCCCTCTCCCTCTCCCTCTCTCTCTCTCTCTCTCTCTCTCTCTCTCTCTCTCTCTCTCTCTCTCTCTCTCTCTCTCTCTCTCTCTCTCTCTGGACCTATTCTGAAAATGATATTTTTCTACTCTTCGAGGACTCTTCTTTTGGGCTGAACCCAGGGCAGAAACCATCGGGGTCAAAGGGCATTCAGAACATGTCAGAGACCGGAGGCCTGCAGTTAACGTGGAAGCCACGTACATAAGAAGAAAGAAGAAGAAGAAGAAGAAGAAAGAGAAAGAGAAGAAGAAAGAAGAAAGAAAGAAAGAAGAAGAAAGAAGAAAGAAAGAAGAAGAAAAAGAAGAAGAAAGAAAGAAGAAGAAAGAAGAAGAAGAAAGAAGAAGAGAGAAGAGAAGAAAAGTCCGTCTTCAGGCTCAAATCAGCAACAGACCTTGTTCACCCCAGTCAATAATCACAACGTTAATTTCGCAGGCTACATTTTATGCTTAGATCTTGTAGTTTGAGTTGTAGCTCTGTTATAGCTTCTGTAGTGGGCTAGCCTGACTGTTTCTGGTTAAAGTGTGATCATTAGCTAGCTACCTACCACTTTAACTGTATGCTGACATTTACTGTTTATAAACTCGGCCAAGTCCACATTGTTGCACGAGCAACACAATTCCCCATTCAACCTTGCACTAGAAAAATCACCTCATTCTTTCACTCGGTCGAGTGTAGACCAACAAGAGTGAAAATGAAACGGCCTCTTTGCCACGGCCTGTGCCCAACCTTCGTCTTCACCACCAACACCACCTCCACTATAATCTATTCGATCTTGGGGGACACCCGTATAAGTTGGTTTTCATTCCAACCAAACTGTTGATTAAATAAGGTGTTGAAATCATGTGTTTAATTTTGTGCTTGAACAGATTTTAACAATGCAGGTTAGGCTTTGTCTCTGTACTCTTAATTTTCCACCAATAAAACAATTCAAATGTACCCTATTTCAAAAGGAATCATTTACCATATGGCACAAGAAAGCATTAGTTGTGTGAGAACTGGTCTTAACCGCGTAAAACTCCTTCAGCCATTCCATAAGGCAGGGGTTCGCAAACCCTGGGGGACCCCTGTGTGCACAGGTTTTTGCTCCAACCATAATTACAATTCCTGAAACATCATTGGCTGTAAATTAGACACTGTTTTCACCATGTGTAAGGGCATGCGTTTTTAACCACCTCGCTCAAGAAGCTGCAGTTCCTTTCTGGTCCTCAAGGTGCCACTGTAGGCACTCTATTTTCAGTAATTAGTGGCAATTACTCAAATGAACATGACCAATTGTACAATTAAGTGCAGATCGAAGAGAAATTGAGGAAAACTGACTGAAAGAGTAGAACAATATCCACATGGCACATTGCAGGCCGATAGCCCCAATTTATTTCATTTTATTTATTTATTGACGACTGAAATTCCTTGCTGGGAGGCCTACCGGCCTGTGCCATCAAGCCACTGCAACTGGTCCAGAATGCTGCTGCCGCACATCTGGTGTTCAGTCAACCTAAGTTCACCCCTGTACTCTCCTCTCTGCACTGGCTCCCCATCGCAGCATGCATCAAATTCAAAACACTGGTGCTAGTTTATCAAGCAGCTAGACTAACTGCTCCCCCATACCTCCAGACACTCAGCACACCCTAAACCCCAGCCAGACCCCTCCACTCAGCCTCCTCTGGCAAACTCCTTGCGGTCTCGCCTCTTCTCTATCCTGATCCCTCGATGGTGGAACAATCTTCCGCACTCGGTCAGGAACGCGGAATCACTTGCGAGACTCAAAACCCACCTTTTCAGACTCCACTACCACTGAATTCTGTACATCTAGCCAATTGTCTGGAGAGGAGGCATGATGTAATTTAGGATTTTTTAAACAGCGTTGTCAGTGAATGGTGGGGCAACTCCAACTGCTGGTCGTTTGAGAAGGGAATATTTACCATGCATCACAAAAATATACAAAAGTGAAATAAAACATCTGGTTAAAAAAATCTGACAGCATATCTGTTGTTACAGATGAATCGACAGATGTGAAAGACCTTTATGGAGGAACAGATGATGTGAAAGTGGTACTGGCAGATACTGTGTACTTACAATCTTACTGGCAGATCAATCTGTCAATCACTCCACAGTGGCAGAGGGCGTTGTTAACAGTTTGAATTCATACGAAGTAAACTGAACAATACCACAGGCTTTGTATCGGATAACGCAAGCCACATGGTTAAGGCATACAGTGACATTCTGTGAGGCTTATTTCCAAATTATGTTCATTTGATGATGTGCAATGCTCATATTTTAGCACTGCTTGCAATATATGGGCAGATAATTCCCCAAAGAAAAAACTTGTTGCAACAATGAAGAAGGTATTCAAACATTGTCTGAGTAGGGAATACCGTTATTTGGAACATGTTAAACACGCAACTACCCAGAGAGCAGTAAAACTGCCACCTGAGCCATGTAAGACATATTGGGGTACTTGGTATGCATCCATGGCCTACCATGCTCAGTATATCGGCTTTAACAGCAGCTTTGTAAAAGATGACTTGCACATCTCACCTAACACAGCTGCGCTGACCGAAACGATGGCATTTCTGAGGAACAAAAAAGGCTTGAAGGAACAGCTGCCTCTTATTTCTAAACACAGTAAAAATCTGAACGACCTGATTAAATGGTTTGAGAGTCAGAAAATCTGAATTCACCAAACTTAATAAAATTGAGGATCTGGTCAATGAACACTGAACATTGGCACAGCAGGTGCACAGCAAAACTGGATCAATAAACAGACAATGCCAGCATCAAACTCAACGCATACTTCAACCCCGAACAGTTCAAACAGAAACCGAGACTCGTTCAACCGGCTCATACATTTCTCAAGGCCGTGTGGCTTTTCGATCCGCAGCAAGTGAGCAGCCTGAGCGTGGAAACCCTTCCCTTAGAATCTGTTCTCGGCTTTGAGGACGACTGTAAATCAGAGGTGATAGAATACGTACGTCACGCAAAGAATAGCGGCGGTCGTGAGATGTCTGTACTTTAATTCTGGAACAGTCCTGAAATAAGCCAATCACTTCCCAATCTGACGCGAAATGCAAATCCATATTTATCAGTTGTAAACAATTCTGTTGAGGCGTGTTTCCTCTTATGGACAAGTTTTTACACCTCTACAGCAAGTCACGAGAGGAAACGAGGCAGTAGCCTACTTACAAATGAATCAGTATGGTTACGTGTGGGTGTGTACAGCGCCAACTGCTGACTAGTCTACTACACTGCAATATGCCCATCAATTGAACGATTACTTGAGATCATAATGCCTTGATTGCTTAACAAGTAGCGTCAGAAAGTCCTCCATCGCCCTCTTGGTGTTGGAGGACAGAACTGCAGGTTCCTGACAGAGGTGGTGAAAAACGCCTGCCTTTAATCATGTGGCATCTCTCACATTATGTCAGAAATAGATATGTGTGTTACGCAGATTGATATTCCAGGACCTTGCATGATAAGGACAGGGATAATGCAATGCACTGTGGGTACTGGAGGCCAAAGAGGCCAAACTACAGATCATGGCCACAGGCTATTGATGAAAGTGTCGAGTTTAAATAAAATATTTAAAAATATATATATATCTATCTAAAATGTACCAATAAAAGCAAATTTCTGATACTTGCTTGCTTGCAAGCCGTGGATATGTACTGTACAGATTAACATATTCTATTTAGGCGTGCTGCCATTCTTCAGCATAACTCAAGCCCGCTGTGAAATGAACGCCAGGAATCATGCTCCAAATAAAAGTATGCTCTTCTCAAATCATATATTCATGGATACAGCTTCTCTTCATAGCCTTGTTAATAAACAAACCCAAATGGCTGCACTTTTCATTCCTGCATCGATCGGCTGTGTGCCTGTCGTCAAACCGAGCTGCAGGTGAGAGAGAGCAGGGCACCCAGTCATGCTCGGTAAATATTCATGCGTTTGTGTGGGCTACGAGTTTTCCATGTGCTGGGATTTGTGGCAGGTGGGCTGCAGCTCTCACTTTGCCCTTTAAAGCGAGCCCTGACCCCGCCTGCCCGCGCACCCTAGGGACCTCCGTGCAAAACGAAACACAGATTGATAGTGTTAGCGACTTACACCTGTTTCACGCAAAGTCGATGCAGAATTATTTTTAATAAGGCATACAAAATGGGCCTCTAGTTGTTTCAACATCAGACGCTGGGCACGGCGACCAGGGTTCGATTTGCCGGCCGCGCCAGAGTCGGCTCTGGCCGGGAGTGCCACTAGGGGGCGGCAATTGGCTGTCCGCCCCAGGGAGGGGGAAGGGAAGCCGATATGAGATCGCTGCGCACAGGAGTGGCTCTGGGGTGCTGGAATTATGAGTGGCTCTTGTTGAGTGCCGTCTCGGAGGAGACGATACTTCGCCTTCGTCGCCGCCGGTCACAGGGCTACGGCAGCAAACTATGAGGGAGGGATTGACCTGAAAATAGCGGGTGTAATTGGCTACCAAATTGGGAGAAAAAGCGGGAGAATAAAAAAAAATAATAATAAGGCATACAAAATATTATGCTACTTCAGGTCCAGATGGTAGCAGCCAGTGCAGATGGGCATAAAGTCACAGCTGAGCTCACAGACAGACAGACAGACAGACAGACAGCGGAATGAGCGCAGAGCCACACTTGAGCTCACAGACACACAAGAAAGTATGAAACTATGCAGAAGTGGAAATGTGTCTCATTAAGTCTAAGAAACAGTCAAGTTAGGCAAGATGTGTCAGACCAGATGATGTGTCAGACAAGGTAAGGGAGGCTAAACCAATGCTTTGTATGGGCAGAGATAAGGGTGCGATATAACAGATTACCGGTCCCGTATTTCCGTCAAAATAAATGACCGCTGCTTCTCCTGTTTACACATTGTGCATTCCAACAGATGTGGCTGCCAGAAACGCAAATGTCTGTAAAATATTAATCTGACGTGGTTCACAAACTAAACGGAACCTAACTGGAAGCGTAATTCTTGGTTAAGCCAGCAGGAGGCAGGACCAGAAATAATGTCCTTCATACGCTGTACTTTACTAGACTTACTGAACAGCTCCTGCAGTAACAATGCTTTACCACTAGTGTGCAGTTGTTCAGTCCAACTATTAATACAAAAGTCTAGGGTGGAAATTTACAGACCGCTGCAAATTATCACGAGTCTTGAGGGCAAAACTCACCCAGGCAAGTTTTTGATTTCACAGGGCATTTACTTACAGTAATTATGTAAATGAGTGTAACAGCCAAATGTACATTTAAATATCGCTAATGTAATTAAAAGCTCATCTTGTGCATGTGGTATTCAGAACGACGGACGGCACAAGAAGCGAGCCAGAAGCAAAGAAATGTAGCGGTTCTGGGTCAGTGTTTTATTTCATAAAACACCTTTTGTACTGCTTGACAAAGGAGCCTGTAGGTTTTGATTCTGTTTCTCCCCCTACACATCTTTAAGATGGGTTTTTGAGTAGCATCTCTCCGTTTGAATTTGTAATCCCTGATGCCTATGATATGTCATCCTAACAACAAATCTTATCCCTGAACCAAAGTTAAGACCTGCTTTCCCCAAGGGGTAAAAATACACATCATCTTCTCTGCAGCTTTAATGAATTGTGTTAAGTGGTTTATATGCTACTATTAGCATAAAGTCCTCCTAATATTTTGTGGCCTGACATTTGATCTCCCAAAAATGTATGTGAAAGAACACAAAAAATAGCTTACATTGTATCACATACACAAAATGCCATTTTAATAGGTACAAACAGCTGCTTTGCATTACATTTTACAGATTTTCATAGATATATGGCCAGATTTTACTCCTGTCTGTTTGCTGTGTTTTCCCATGTTTGGGAGATCTAATGTCAGGCCACAGAATAACAGATGGCAGCATCCTAATTCTAGAAGCATGCTGCAGGCTCGCTCTGGCTGTCTGTCATCTCTCTGTCTGTCCCTCTCTGTATTTTTCTCACTTTCTGCCCCCCCTCTCTCTCTGTCTCTGTCTCTGTCTCTGTCTCTGTCTCTGTCTCTGTCTCTGTCTCTGTCTCTGTCTCTGTCTCTGTCTCTGTCTGTCTCTCTGTCTCTCTGTCTCTCTGTCTCTCTCTCTCTCTCTCCCTCTCTCCCTCTCTCCCTCTCTCTCTCTCTCTCTCCCTCCCTCCCTCCCTCTCTCTCTCTCTCCCTCTCTCTCTCCCCTCTCTCTCCCTCTCTCCCTCTCTCTCCTCTCTCTCTCTCTCTCTCTCTCTCTCTCTCCTCTCTCTCCCTCTCTCCTCTCTCTCTCTCTCTCTCTCTCTCCCTCTCTCCCTCTCTCTCTCCCTCTCTCCCTCTCTCAGCTCAGAACCGTAGCTCAGAAGAAGGAAACATACAGTACGTCTCCGTTTTAAAAGGTAGAAAACGACACCGGTATATGGGTCTGCCCTGATTGCAGTGTGTGTCAGTGGGGATGTCAGTTGCAGGGGAACAGTAATCTAAGGAGCTTTGAGAATAGAGACTCTTTCAGACACAATGCAAGCCCACAGAGACACACACCTCCTTACACTCATCTTGAATCACCAGTTGTGCCTTTTCGAGCCAGCACTGCGCCACCTCCCGATGAAGCAAGCGCCCTCCTCTGATGTGTTCACCTTTAGTCACTGATTATGAAATATCATTAACATATCTATATACACACTATTTTAAAATTTATTTTACTTTTACACCCAATTTGGAATTCCCAATCACCAATTTCAGTCTGTCAAATTACTGTGACATCCTCCCACAATTTTGGAAGCACGTGTGTCCTCTGACATGAATGCAGTCCGATGCTGCTTCTGTTCACTCTCAGTTCCAGCAGCTGAGCTGCGTAACCAATGCTTTGGAGGACCGCAGTGTTTGCACAGCTGGCACATGCAGACTGCAGGCGGCCCAGAGGATGTGTTACTGCACACTGAGGCCCTGCCAACTAAAACCCTCCCTCCTTGGGTGATATAACCAGTGGTGCACGTAAGTGGTACGCCAGTACGCATTCGCGTCCTCAAACGTTAACTGCGTACCGAGCAAGACGACAAACTTTTGATCAAAGTTTTGATCATAAGTTTGATCATCCATCACTGATAAGTTAATTTTAATAAAATGAATTTAAAAAATGAATTAAATATAACTGGATATAACGGCCAATTATGCAGTGCCCTGTGGGACTCCTTGGCCACAGTCGTACTGGCACAGTCAGGATTAGACTTCAGACTGCGGGAGTGTGTCACTCAACCGAGGATGAGTGCTTTAGCTGTAGCTATGGCCCAGGCTGACCCACCAGTGACATGCAGTACTACAGCAGAGCTAGTGCCGGTCGATGGAGAGCTGTCTCTAAGTGGTGGACTGTCTTGAGAGTTGTGCAGCGTCACAAACGACCTCAGATCAGCTCCACACGCACTGAGAACAAAGGCCGCGATCGAGGAGCACTTCAGCCAAAGAGCTGCCACAACTTCTGCAACGTTTGCCATCTCTGACCCACGGACAGTCCTGTGGCGTAGTGTCTGAACACGTCCGGAGGAGAGGGGCTCTCAGCTCCAGAGAGAATACAGACTTGAGTTTACATTTACATTTTACATCTTAAACATTTAGCAGATGCTCTTATCCAGAGCGACTTACAAGATGTGCATTAACACATGATAAGATCAATCATAGTTCACACAAGAGATCAGTGCAGTAATACAGCGATAGACATCATTGTTGGCAGCTGCGTACCTGACCTGTAACACTGGGAAGGAAAAGGTAAGTAAAATCTTTTTTTTGTTTTTTTTGAGGAAGTTTTAAACAAGTATACAAAGTATTAAACATGTAGGCAGCGGTGATGACAATAGGCTAGATGTACAGGATTCAGTGGTAGAGGAGAGTGAAACGGTGGGTTTTGAGTCTCT
The DNA here is from genome assembly GCA_029706075.1 of Aldrovandia affinis. Classification (NCBI taxonomy): domain Eukaryota; kingdom Metazoa; phylum Chordata; class Actinopteri; order Notacanthiformes; family Halosauridae; genus Aldrovandia; species Aldrovandia affinis. The sequence goes on along the minus strand of JAINUG010000363.1, from coordinate 488,426 downwards.
TTGCGGAAGATGGCCAGTGATTCTGTGGTCCTGACCGAGTGGGGAAGATCATTCCACCACCGGGGGGTCAGAGAAGGACAGAGAAGAGGCGAGACCGCGAGGAGCGGCTGCCCGGCAACCCTCACATTACCTCACATGACATTTGACCCCACCCCCACCGCTACCCCCACCCCCCCCCCCCCACCCTCCCCTGGCGTTGCTGGCATTGCCCTCACCTTTCTTCCGCACCACCTCCTCCGACTCGGGCTTGCGGCTGACAGAGACCACCTTCATCAGGAGATGGTTCCCGCCCTGTCGGATGAGGGAGACCACCTGCTTGTGCCCCACCTTCACCACGTTGACCCCGTTCACCTGCGGGGGAGGGACGAGAGGGGGCCGTCGGCAGGGGTGCGAGGGCAGGGGCGTGTCCAGGGAGGGGCCTGGGGGGGCGGCACCTGCCCCCACAGAAATTTGATTGGCCACCCTGGGTGCCACCCTACTTCATCTGGCTCTTGATAGGTTATTAGGTTGTCAATCACATCTTTTCAAATGTATTACATTTTGAATGTCCCCCCCGTGTGGTTCTGTGCCACTCTTGGGCCCCCCTGTTAAAGTGGTCTGGACCCGCCCCTGTGTGAGGGAAACGTTGGCCACATCGTGCCTGCTGCCAGCCCATCGGTCAGAAAACTCGCTGTGAAAAAAATTGTTCTTTGAGCCAGTGAGTTTTGGCACTTTTACACCACCATGGTGCGACTGCACGAGACGTCGGTTCCCATCATCGGCAAGTGTGTCACAGAATAGAAGAGGGGAGGAGAAGGAGAGGGGGTGGGGGATGTGGGGAGTTTTTGGGGGGCTGCGAGACAGACATAATGGTGTCAAAGGCAAGCTGTTTTTAGCTTGTCTGATGTAAGACGGCAGATGAGGTGGGGACTCTTGGAACCAGAAGGAAATGTGTGTGTTTGTGTGTGTTTGTGTGTGTGTTATGTTTATGTTTATAATAACTTATGTTTATAATGAATGCATACATATTTCAGTATATGTGGTCCCCAATGGGAATCAAACCCACAACCTAAGCATTGTCAGAACCATGCTCTACCTACTGAGCCACACAGAACCACCATGTTTGTGTATGTGTGTGTGTTTGTTTGTTTGTTTGTGGGCAGGTGCATCATGGCTGAGCTGAAACATATAACAGCATGAAATACCACTCTGTTTAGGTTAGAAGTTATTTTTGGGTCACCAGAGTAGGTGGATTTGTGTTTCTACGTGTGTGCATGCGTGTGTATGTGTGTGTGCATGCACATTAGGGCGGCAGTGTAGTGTAATGGTTAGGGAACTGGGCTTGTAACTCAGAGGTTGCTGGTTCAATTCCCAGGTGGAGTACTGCTGTTGTACCCTTGAGCTAAAGGTACTTAACCTGAATTACTTCAGTAAAATATACAGCTGTATAAATGGATTGTATTTAAAGAAATGTAAATTGTGTAAGTCGCTCTGGATAAGAATGTCTGCAAGATGCCTTAAAATATACACGCACATCATGGCAGTGCTGTGTACAGTAGAGTGAAATCCTCATTTTAGGCAAACTGTTTTTCAGGTCAGTGGAATAATAATGACATCAGCAGTGACAGAGTGATCACAGGCAGCCAAGTACACCAACTCTGCACTCCCTTTTCTCAAGCATTGTGGAAGCACAACTCCAGACTGGATTCATATTTATCCCCCACCAAAAAAGCTGGTCTTCCTGGTTGATGCTACGTTATTGCGATATAAACCTTGAGTATAAACCTTAATTAAGACTGTAATAGTCACTATAAAACATGCCTCAAATATGTTTTTTATGTGTGCTATCATCTTAATTTTCACTACTTTAAAAAAATATATATATTTCAGATTTTCCCCCGGTTTTTTCTCCCAATTTGGTAGCCAATTGTACCCTCTATTTTTATTTTCAATTCCCCACCCCCACGAGTCCGCCGCCCGTCCTCCGGGAGCGAGATTCGCATTCCTGGACCTATTTCCCCACCCTTCTTTGAGACGGAGATCTTCCACGGACTCCATTAACCTTCTCCTCGACGGACTCGTGCCGGCTCTCCCTCCCCCTCCCGGAGGTGGACAGCCAAATGCCGCCTCCGATCGGGCTGACGACCAGGGCCGGTCTGGTAGAAACGTGGGTTTCGATCCGTCTCTGACGGGCAGCGCACACCACTCCAAAGCGTGGTGCACTAGACCGCTGCGCAATCCGCCAGGCTTTTTCACTACTTTTAGTAGGTGAGCAGAGGTGACCTCTCCATTTGAGTCCATTTTCATCGGAACGGAGTATATTTCTGATTACTCTTTATACATCTTCAGACATTCTGAGAGGACGAAATAGACCAGCTAGCTGCTAATAGTTTAGGGCAGAAATGTTTGACATCTTTGCTGAACTGCAATCATTTCTAGACAGTAGAATTCCTTCTAGGGGGAGATGGAAGGAGCTGGAATGCAGACATAATGGAAAGAGCTGTGAGACAGGTAAGATATCCATGTTAACGTTAGCTAAGAAAAACTATCGATATCTAGCTAGCTAGCAACCCGTTAGCTTGCTAACGTTAGTCTTTTTTGTCAAAGTAAATAAATGTCAGTTTGCTCAGCTGGTTACCATAGAGACGACGCGACGCTGTCGCTGAGTCGCGGAAAGTATGAGCGCTCAAAACTTGAAGCGTCATGCGACGTGTCGCGGGACACTTGTTGCGTAAAGCGTAAATTGGCCTTTTAGTTTGCCTGTCTTGGCAGCCGGCCAGAAGGGAATGGACGGCAGGGCGACTCTTACCTCGATGAGGAAGTCCCCGGTCCTCAGCCCCGCCCTCCAGGCCACGCCCTCCACATCCACAGACTCCAGGTACTGCAGCGCAGGGAAGGCCGGCGTGGGCGTGAACTCCTCGATGGGCGTCTCCGCTGGGAACAGACCACACCCCCAAAGACACAAATTAACGTTACAAACACACTTGCATTGTGGTTCCGTGTGGCTCAGTGGGTACAGCGTGGTGCTAACAATGCTTAGGGTGTGGGTTCGATTCCCACTGGGACCACATATAGTGAAGAATGTATGCATTCACTACTGTAATTCGCTTTGGATAAAAGCGTCTGCTAAATGACGTATATTATATATTATATTATTACATTACACTGCGGGCTACTTCTACGTACGCCCTCCGGATGGCGATGTTGCCCTATTCACCTATTCAGCTCCCTCTGGAATCTGTGGAAGATTCTCAGGGTTTTGGTATGTTAAACAGCTTAGCCCTCTCTATCACAGTACATCGCTTAGCAGCAACTCATGGTATGCTCATTTGCATACAGGTTCAACTCCGAATCCCTCCCACAGCAAAGCTGTTACGCTCCCTGAAGAACAACGACACCATGACATCCTTACAACACAAATGTGAACTGTTGCATTATGGGACTTTT
>JAINUG010000363.1:322500-480000 GCA_029706075.1 Aldrovandia affinis | reverse complement strand
GACAAGATGGTTTGTCCACCGTGTGATTTCATTCATGAACAGAAGTCTGAAAGACCTCCCACCAAAATCCCCCAGATTTCAGAATAAAAGTCACTGGTTTTGTACGCCTGTACTGCCTTGTTTGTTCCCTCTCCTCTGCCTTGTCTCATCTTGGTTTAAAGATGGAGGGTTGAGATCCAAAGTTAATGATACGCACCAATTTCTGTTTACTTTCTCAATCGCTCCTCACTGCAGTGTAGATACACAAGTCCTGCACATTTTCCATTTTTACATTCTGATGTATAAGGATGCTGATGCGTTGTGCATCATTGAAGCTCTGCAGGGCCTTTTGGACAGAGAAATGCATCAGAGTAGAAAAAATGTCCAAGACCTTTGCACATCAGTGTATCTCTAACCTCCAACAAGTGCCCTGGGCCTTGTGAAATTGGCTCTCAGCTGGACGGTAATGGAATATGCACACAGATAGAGGTCAAACTGTAATGGTTCCTGCTCACCGCCAGAGGGCAGTATTGGACTTTTCTGTTCCCTTATTGTTTCATTATTTTATTGGTTAATTGTTTCATGGTCTTGAGTGTTTCCACCTGTGCCTTGTTTTCCTGCCATTATTTAAGCCGCCTGTTTTGTTTGTTCTGTGTTCTGTCTTCAATGGTTTTCCCCCTGTGTTTGATTGTCAGTGTCCCAGTGTTACCACTCTGAGCTTTTGTCGTTCAACTCATGTTTGTTTGCGTTAGTGTTTTGATTATTTATACTTGTGTTTATTTTCTCCCAGTTTGTTAGTTGTTCTCATTAGTCAATCATGTACAATAAATCTTCAGTTTATTCAACATCTGCCTCTTGCTTCGTCTCTGCACTCAATCTCTCTGCCTCGTCTTACAAATTACCAGAAATAAAAAGTGTACAACTTCTGTTCTCTGGTTCTGTTTGGAATGCCGTACCCCGCCCATAAAGAGATCTGTGTGTGTGTGTGTGTGTGTGTGTGTGTGTGTGTGTGTGTGTGTGTGTGTACAGCTGCTCCTGTGTGTTGCTGGCAGCACCGTGTGCCATCGTGAAATGAGCGTAAGAAATGATCTGGAAATGTTTTCAAGCCAAAAGTGAAAGGCACTCCATTCATCGATCGCACGGAACAAATCTGCATGCCGTCTTCCGTGGAGCCAGAGGCCTTGGCAGTTAACATGGCACTCACTCATACCTTTACACCAGCGGCTGAATAAAACATTTTGACTTAGTGTACAATTAACATAAATCTGCTCACAGGGCTACTGCATGCTTATGAGACGAGGAACCTGGAACATCACAGCTTCTGACACATTAGCATGATATTGAGAGTGAAATCCATACGTGTACATTTGACAGGAGAGAGCGAGTGGGTTCATGGGGGTCGGGGAAGTCAACCACTGTCCTTAATTCTCTGCTCTCATCAGAAGTGCACCCTGCCGCAGGGCCTCACAGGTGGTCTAGCGGTTACAACGCTCGACGCTGGCCACACTGCGACCGGGGTTCGATTCCACCGGCCGCACCAGAGCCGGCTCTGGCCGGGAGTGCCACCAGTGGGCGGCAATTGGAAATTGTGCACCCCAGGGAGAGGGGAGGGAAGCCGACAGGAAAAATAGAGGGTGTAATTGGCTACTAAATTGGGAGAAAATAGGATAAAATCTGAAACAAATTATTTAAGAAGTGCACCATGCCGGAAACAGATGGAAGCAGGAGCCTGTACCTCAGGCCCAGGAAGGTGCCACAGAGGGCTAGACGCACCCCACGCTGGCAATCTGGAGCCCTTGACCCTGACTGCAAAGCCAGCCCCTACTCCCCCACCTCTCATTCTCTCTGCTGTTTCACACACTGACAGAATCTCCTCACTCTCCAGCCCCAGACACAGGACCCCGGCTACAGTCAATCACTTTGTGCTGTATGTGTATGGACAGATATCTACCCCACACACAACCGCCCCAAAATCTCAAGGATATCCACCATGGGCGGCGTGAGGGGGTGGCTTAATGGGCTTAAGCCCCGAATGTTTTTAGAATGTTTTTAAAAAATTTTTTTTTTTTTATAACCACATGATGTGTGACATTTTCCTTTCTTTCTTCTGACTGTAATCAGAACCGTAATGTAACGGAATGAAGTATCGCGATAAACCACTGGACACCACAGTCCTGCGTCGTGTATGCCTTGTCTCTGTCTCTGTCTTCAGCCCCTAGCACCGCCCCTGACATCCACCAAACTTAGTAAATGCACCAGTCAGCTTCTCGAAAAATGTGTGAGCGATGAAGCAAATTGATATTTTATTTCACCAGTTCCCATTCCTCACTGGATGGAAAGCTTTTCTTTTGTATTCCTGCGTGTGATTTAAACGTGGGGGTTTGACATGGAAGCGAGCCGCTCTCTCCTTACCTTTCGCTCCGCGCAGCACGAATCCAAAGCCCTCGTTCTCCTTCTTCTGCAGGACGGCATTCTTCTCCTCGATGATGTAATCGCTGGGGAGGAGAGAGGAGAGAGCCACCGGGTGAGAGTTCAGCACCGTGCGGGCCAGGGAGAGAAGCTCAGGGGAGCGTGAGCCGGTCAGACGGGGCAGATGAGTCTGGAACACCCAGCGTGGGGCAGATGGCCACGGGAGGGACGGCAATGTTAGCATAATGGTTATGGAACTGGACTTGTAACGCAAAGGTTGCAGGTTCGATCCCACTGCTGTTGTGCCCTTGAGCAAGGTACCTGAATTGCTTCAGTAAAATATCCAGCTGTATAAATGGATTGTTTGTAAAGAAATGTGAAACTGTAAGTCGCTCTGGATAAGAACATCTGCTAAATGCCTGTAATGTAATGAGGGGGAGGGGGTGTTGACCCATACCCTTGACCCCTTCTTACTCCCTTTTGCCTCTTCCTCCAACAGCAAGCTGGTCGGAAAAAAAACAATGGGAACGGAAAAAATGGCTCCCTTTCTCTTCTCTGCCAAACTTCTTCTGATCTCCATTAATGCACTAATGCAGGCTTGAGCCTACTTTCCATGCCATCTTCCCATGGTGCATTAGAATGGGGAAAAAAAAAAAAAGACACAGAAAGACCTTTAGTGATCCAATGGAGAAAGGAAACCCTGACCATTCAAGACCAGCCCCTGCTGAAGCCTGTAAGAAGAGACAATGCCACTATACCCATGCTTCTGCACCACTCATACATTAATGTGTGCAGATGCTCTCTCCCTCTCTCAAGTATACAAACAGATCAAATCAAGAGAGAGAGAGAGAGAGAGAGAGAGAGAGAGAGAGAGAGAGAGAGAGAGAGAGAGAGAGAGAGAGAGAGAGAGAGAGGGAGAGAGAGAGAGAGAGAGGGAGAGAGGGAGAGAGAGAGAGAAAGGCAGTGTGAGAGTGAGAAGTATATTCCAGACACACACACACACACACACACACACACACACACACACACACACACACACACACACACACACACACACACACACACACACACACACACACACACACACACACACACACACACACACACACACACACACACACACACACACACACACACACACACACACACACACACACACACACACACACACACACACACACACACACACACAGTGGATCCTGTCCTGTTCAGACGGGATCGTCTCTCCCTGGCCCCTGACAGACAGTGCCAAAAGGACACATGGTGTTATGACTACGCTCGCATGCCGTTTGGTCTCCATGCTGCCCCATCTGCGGGAGTTTGGTGAGCACAGACAAGGTGGGGAGCTGTCTCCACAAAAGCGATGATTCACCAGGGGGACAGCGGGAGGCTAGGAGAGCAGTGGGGCTGAAAGAGAGAGCGAGAGAGAGAGGGAGTCCAGAAGAGCAGGGGATGAACAAAGGGATGAGAGGAGGAGACGAACACCATGCAAGCGGGAGAAGGAAGAGTGGGTAAGTGGAGAACCAGGAAACAAGCAACAGAGTGGAAGTACAATAGAGAGGGAGAGAGGGAGGGAGGGAGGAGGAGAGAGAGAGAGAGAGAGAGAGAGAGAGAGAGAGAGAGAGAGAGAGAGAGAGAGAGAGAGAGAGAGAGAGAGAGAGAGAGAGAGAGAGAGAGAGAGAGAGAGAGAGAGAGAGAGAGAGAGAGAGAGAGAGAGAGAGAGAGGCAGAGAAAAGGCTAAAATAAGGTAAAACAGAGGAATTGTGACAGGAAGAGAATACTGAGGTGGTTAGGTGACTCTCAAAGTCACTGGCTCTCCGTGTCAGTAAATTACCGTTACATTAAATCTCTTTTGTAATGTGCTGGAGCAAGACCACGGGTGCTGTCATTTCTATTTTTATCAGCTTTCTTGTTGGAAATATCAGCAGTGGGGCATTTGCCATATAGACATCTAACGGATAAGGTTATCACAGGGTAATCCTGTGGAGAAGTTTAACACAAGCCTTTTGACCCTCAAGCTGACCAAATCCTCTTCTAGTAGGTGTATTAATGGCATGAAAAAATAGAAAGTGAAAAGATTCAGGGTGACAAAACTGAAAAAAACTCACAGATTGTGAGTCTTGTGTGAGTCTTTGGGCTAGTTTCTCTTCTCTACTGACATTCCACGTTCACCGAAACCTGGAGTGAATTCTCATTCCGACTTTATCTAAGAATAATCAGCACGGTGCAGTTATATGACACCCAGAGGGATGTGATTTTAGAATTTTGTGAATTGTGATGTTCTCAGGAATATGAATGCTATTATCTTACTGCTATTATTGTTCATCACAATGACCCTTCATTAAATCCTTTGTCAGGTATATCAGAAATGATAGAAGCCAAATTGGACTTTGATGAACCAATTACACCAATTACTGAATATTCAATTGTGAAGATGCTTGGCTGCAAGGTGACTAAACCTTCAAGCCCTCGGTCACCCCGTGGGCAGTTGCGCTATTGGAAAGACCTTGTGAAACTGCTGTGCCTTTTAAAGTTTTTTTTTATATAACTTTTTAACAAGTGAATTAAAGTTAATCAAAAAATGTACATAAAAGGGGCTGGGGGATAGTGTAGCGGTCTAACGCACCCATATTTGGCTGGTCCTGTACAAGTGCGAGCTGTCTATCAGGATTTGAAACCCATCTCTGCCAGACAGGCCCTGGCCGTTAGCCCCGATCGGGGGCGTCCACTCCTGAGGGAGGGAAGGGGGGGAGAGTGGTCGCCACTCGCTGTGAAACGCAGAGGGAGTCTCCAGAAAGGGGGTCGGCAAGTTCCGTATCGAAGGAGGCGGATCATCGCCAGCCTCGGAGAGTAGCTCGCCTCGTAGAGATGAAATGTATTAAAAATACATTTACTTTAAAACTGCATGCCAGCTGTTTCTCGGGTAGTTTTCAGATGAACCAAAATCGTCAGCACACAGCTCACTCCCTACAGCCTGTGGAGGAACACGACCTGCCTGGTTAAATAAGGTTAAATAATAAAATTAATTCCCCGTGACCTACATTGACCTTTGACCCTCTTCTTCACCAACACACGCATTAGTGGCTGACTTTAACAACATGCCTCTTAACTCAATATCAATCACATCTCTCTCTGCGCTCACTTCATCTGGGGGTTAACCTGGTTACACCTTCAACCAGAGAGCTCAGGAGCTTAGCTGCTTATCTGGGACGACCATCTGTATCATCTATGGAGCTTTATGGAGTTTATGAATGGATTGGAGCTTATTAAATCAACTGATTACAATGATTACTAAGACTGACTATGGTAAAAGAGGACAATTGCTCATACAATGTAGACAAAGGCTTGGAAGTCTTACGATCTGTCGTATATTTGAGTGAGAGAGTAAAGAGAGTCCAGTATCTGAGTTTAGCGCAGCTGGGATCTTAATTGAGGCGGTAAAGATCGATGGGTCTCTTCAGAGAGCCTGCCAGACTGAGGGGCTAAAATGAAGTCACCCGTTTCCTTTTGCTCCCCAGCGGCTTGACATAAATCACTCAGGGAATTGTCAAGATGGAGCCTCCAGCAAACCCCCTCACCGTCCAAATTCAGAAGCACAAAGTGACTGATATGAATGCGCGGCTGAAGAGAAGATTTTGTACAGATGGCCAGAGGCAGCTCCTCTGTTTGTCAAGCGGACAGCAACCTGGATTGTTATTCAATCGTGGCTGACCTTATGTGGAATCACCTGAAAATTTTATCATGAAATGTCCGTCGTTCGGATGGGACGGTAAAAACCGAAGTCTTGACTCTCTGTGGTCATAAAAGATCCCATGGTGCTTTTCGAAAAAGAGTAGGGTGTTAACCTGGTGTCCTGGCCAAATTCCCAACCAAGACAATATAATTCATTCATTCATTCCCCTCCCTCCTGGCCTCTCCACTGTGTATCTGATGTGTGGTGAGTTTGTACTGGCGCACTATGGCTGCCGTCGCGTTCACCCAGGTGGGTGCTGCACATTGGTGCTGGTTGAGGTGAGTTACCCCTATCATTGTAAGCGCTTTGAATTCCCTGGAAGAAAAGCGCTATACAAATCCAATTATCATTCATTCATATCCTGTCCGTTATGAATCTCTCAACAAAAATGTTTTCAACATAAACAAGCCAAGTTACTCACATACAGGTGAGTTACTCACATACAGGTAACTGCCACAGTAAAGGCAACACCAACATAACGTGTCTTAATAGGGCTTAATTGTTGACGCTGGTAAAAACACAGTCTCAGGCGTCACTCCAGAATCTCCCATAAGTGTTCAATTGGGGTGAGATCTGGTGACTGAGACGGCCATGGCATATGGTTCACATTATTTTCATGCTCATCAAACCATTCAGTGACCACTCATGCCCTGTGGATGGGACATTGTCATCCTGGAAGAGACCACTCCCATCAGGAGAGAAATGCTTCACCACAGGATGAAGGTGATCACTCAGAATGGTTTTGTATTTATTGGTGTTTACCTTGCCCTCTAAGGGGTTGAGTGGGCCTAAATCATGCCAGGAAAATGCACCCCACACCATAACAGAGCCGCCAGAACCCTTCATTTACTCACTTTGGCAGTGACCTGTATACAAAGCACATACTTTTGTAAAACAATTCCTAAAATTGGTCTGCGTACCATACATACGTGTGGAAAGTGGGTGTGCTGCAGATGTTGCATGAACAGTTTTCTTACATAGTATAAGTATTTCATATTTAAAATAATGACTAAATGAGTGTGCGTCTGTGTCTGTGTGCCCTACGTAATTGGCGTGAAACTGCAGCAGGTACTGAACAGAATAAAATTTAAAAAAAGGTCATAACAAAAAAAGCATTTGATAAACCAATCACCTGATAAAAAAATATATATATCAACATAGCTAGCAACACAAGCAAGTGAGTTAGTTAGCTAGCTAGCGCTCAAGAAGTAACCAGAAGTAACACACGTTCTACAATGTCGTTTCATTAATTGTTTGAGCATCACATCCTCATCGCCTGCTACCTCTATCCTCAACCTCACTCACAGCACCCGATTCAACCACAATCACTCCATTAAATGGAGCACTTTGTTGTCGTAATCACCCCATTCATGCGGTCCTATGTGGCACTTTACGCAGCACACAGAGGGCTGTGAGGCCTTTCAGTGGTGATTCCGACCCATTCGTCAATGAGTCGTTGCGGGAGTTAGTGTCAAAACTGCGCTTGAAATAGCTGAGTGCACTATTTTTGTCTGTATATAATTCCAAACGGTGACGTAAATTACTTCTAACAAGTTTTCTGTTTTTTTCCTGCTTTACTCATAAAACAAATTCCATCGTTTCCATAGAAACGCAGCATGGCGTCTACCCAGTTTATTTTAACACGTTCTATTGGCTGAATTGGCATCACATGTGCACGTATGTATGCAATTGGCAACTATGGACAGATGGTGTTATTGGTAGATGGAGATTTGAACAAATGATGTTATTGGTTGAAATAGATATTGATCAATTATGATTATTATTATTAATAATAATAATAATAGTTAATAATTGGGGGCCTGTTTTATTGCTGCCTTTGAATCGTGGCTACAGATTTACCTACAGGGTCCTAGTTTAACTATGTGGTCTGGAATTGTACTTCCCACTGGGGTGGCTTTCAGCGAAACTGTTCTTGACTACGGTTAACACTTTGTTGTACATCGCTCTGGATAAGAGCGTCTGCCCAATGCCTGTAATCAGGGCTGGACTGGGAGAAAAAAGCGGCCCTGCCATTTCGCGCTCAGACCGGCCCGGCACCCGGTATGAGCGCCGCATTTTCTGTCGACCGGGGGGTGCTGCTGCGCGAAAAGAAGCTGAGACCAGTTCGTTTATATGCGCGAAAAATTTATTGCGCCCTCGGAACACCCGTCCGTGGTATAATATATATAAAATGATTCTACCGGCCCTACCGAGGCCCTACCGCCCAAAACTAGACCGGCCCACCGGGCATTTGCCCGGTAGACTATATAGCCAGTCCAGCCCTGCCTGTAATGTAATGTAAAGGAACATTTCTGATGATGTAATCAGCAGGAAAATTAAGAAAGAGAAAGAACCAGAGGGAAGCATAAAAAGATGAGGGAGAAACACAAGATAACCCAAGTTTGGGGCTTTATCGTGTGACTGTGTGAAGTCGTAATCCACAAATATCCACAACGCGCCTTAAAAACGGTCTCCCTCTCGACGCTAACGTCCTCGCATAACATCGCGCTCCACGCGCTCCTCCACGCGGGACATTTCACCACGCATCGGACCACTCAGCGCGTGCGCTGTGCCATTTCGTCAGCGTTTCACACAACGGCAACTCCTTTGACTGTCGATGTGCAGCTTTTGATTTACAGGCTTGGTTTGGCAGAGCAACAGGCGCCGTTTCGCTTTTGTTGTGAAGTGCGTCTGTGAAGTGGCGTCTGCGAGAGACGCGCATTTCTCTGCTGCCGCGCGCAGGCACGAGAGCCACGTGCGGATCGGGCTATTCAGCATTTAAGCGCTGTTCTTTTTCTCCGCGAGCCGGGAGCGAGACCTCGCGACTCGCGAAGTGTTTGTGTAACGTGCTTCGGGCTGTCTCGCAGTGAGAGAATGTCGGTTGAATTACGATGTCGCCGGCAATTTGAGTGGCGAAACGCAAAGGAGAAGGACTAGATTGCCCTGGAAAGTCATTAAACCAAGGCCGTAACCATGGAGTCAACATTGGGGGGGACCAAATCTATTTATTTATATTTTTATATCAGCTAGGCTATATATTGGGGGGACATTTTGAGCATATCTGAATATTGGGGGGGATGTGTCCCCCCCAATATATATGGTAATTTCGGCCTTGCATTAAACCACACCCAATGTGTGACGGTGGGGGGAAACCCATTCTGCATTTAAAATCGGGTTACACCTAACTCTCACGGTGGCGAAAAAAAGTAAATATCTTTGCTCTGGCCTCCGCTCCGTCATTTGTCTTCATAAGCCTGGCCGTTTTCGGCCCGACAGCCCCGGCAGAGTCTATTGGCGGTGACAGCGGCGGGTTCGCCACGTGCAATATCAACTCCAGCGAGGCCAATTGAGACGTAAGTGGTGTGTGTGCGAAAACATACAACAACGGCACAACAGCTGCAACAAAAAATGCATCTTGAGGGTCTTCTCTCAATTAAGGTGGGGAATGTTCGATGCGTTTGTTGTGTGCATTTCATCAAATTGGAAAGGTCGCCAAGGAATTGGGACTCTTCATGAATAAACTGACCTTAAACAAAAGAGTCTGTTGGCGGCCTTGTCCACTTTATCAAGCTGGCTGCCGCTTAACTGTTTCAGTGCCTCCCAGAGGGCGGGATAGCACACGCGCACAACGATGAGCTGTTACACACACACATTCTGATCGCACACACGCCCACCTACTGACTAATGACAGCTAACAAGAGTCCCATTGTGACATAACCATTTGTGTGTGTTTGTGTGTGTGTGTGTGTGTGTGTGTGTGTTTGTGTGTGTGTGTCTGTGTGTGTGTGAGTGTTCGTGTGTGTGAGTGTGTGTGTGTGTGAGTGTGTGTGTGTGTGTGTGTTTGTGTTTGTGTGTGTGTGGGTGTGTGAGAGAGTGTGTGTGGGTGTGGGTGTTTGTGTGTGTATGAAACTGTGTGTGTGTGTGTGTGTGTGTGTCTGAGTGTGTTTGTGTCTGAGTGTGTGTCAGTGTGTGTATGTGTGAGCGCATGTTTCTAGGCTCTGTGTGTGTGGTTGTGTGAGTGTGTATGTGTGTGTGTGTGAGTGGTGTGTGTGTGTGTGTGTGTGTGTGTGTGAGAGAGTGTGGGAGTGGTTGTGTATGCGCATGTTTCTAGGCTCTGTGTGTGTGTGTGTGTGTGAGAGTGTGGGAGTGTGTGTGTGAGAGAGTGTGGGAGTGGTTGTGTATGCGCATGTTTCTAGGCTCTGTGTCTGCAATCTGCACGACTGTTGCACCACTCCTCAGCCCACACATTCACACACCCACGCAGTGCTAGCATTGCTTAATAAACTAGGACAAAAATACCAAACAAAGATGCTTTACAGCTCAAAAGATTTGGCATGCATCTCCATTTCTCTAGTTCTCTTTTTTTCAACTTGCAGGGATCAGTTTAAACTAATGTAACAAAGACACTCATACAAGCATTGACAGTGATTGTGTACATCCCTACTATGATGCATTCCCATATCAAAGTGTTGTACCCTGTTGTGCCAGCAGTGGGCACTGTTACCGTTGGCTTGAAAAAAACAGCTCAACTTTTTGAGATTGTATGTCTGACTGCAGAGATGAGAGTGTGAACATGGCATAGGCCAGGGATGGGCATGAGTGTGTCTTTGGGGAAGAGAGGGACCAGAGAGCTCTAGTCGTAGGAGCTGATCACCAGTGCCCCCCAGAGACATATAACCTGTTAGTGTTTAAAGCAGGTACTAGCAGCAAGTCCTTGCCTGATTTGACACTCACGTTCCAGGCCAGTTAGTGTGGTATGATGGTTTGGGAACTGGGCTTGTAACATCAAGGTTGCAGGTTCAATCCCCAGGTGGGACACTGCCGTTGTACCCTTGAGCTAAAGGTACTTAACCTGAATTGCTTCAGTTACTATCCAGCTGTATAAATGGATTGTAAAGAAATATAAACTGTAAGTCACTCTGGATAAGAGCGTCTGCTAAAAAAAATGTAAATGTAAACGTTTTGGACCTGGCACCACAGCTGAAAATCTTCTCAGACAGCATGCGATGACAGCTCTGCCACTAGATGGCAGCACAGCCACATTACAAAGTCTCTATACCATAGGGCGGGGATATTCAAATCCAGGCCTTGAGGTCCACAGTGTCTGCAGGTATTTGCTCCAATCACACACTACACCACCTGATTTTTAATAATTAGTTTACCTCCTTGGTCCAGGAAGCGAGCCAATTAGTGAGGTGAGGTACAGGAAGCTGTGCCACTGACCCCACACACACTCATACTCACACAAACACAAAAACACAAACACACACACACACACACACACACACACACACACACACACACACACACACACACACACACACACACACACACACACACACACACACACACACACACACACACACACACACACACACACACACACACACACACACACACACACACACACACACACACACTCTCACACACTCTCACACACACTCACACACACTCACACACACACACACACACACACACACACACACACACACACACACACACACACACACTTACGATGGATCAAACACGCACAGCGATATCACTGCCACACATCACGTCACATGGCAATGCAATCCATCCAATCAGATCTAACAAAAGATTAGACCTTTGTTAATTATGCGTTTGAGCCACCTATACCGCACATATTAAAGATGATGGTAACCTAGGCAACGTGTAATTTTTCCCTCTGCCATGGAATCTGGTTTACGTGATCATAAACAGAACGAACACAAGTCAATGTATGTAGTGTAGCGGTGGTGCTCCGGTACGTGGAGCGTCCGCTACAGAAAGTGACGTGGATAAGAGTGTGATTAGTTCCCGGAGTTAGGGACTTGAGTCTTTAGCTCAGTGGGCTAAATCGCTCTCTTGTCGCGTCGAGATCCTCGGTTTGAAACTCCCTGCAGGCGGAGCCAGCTCTGTTACAGTAGCATGTCAGGCTGTGTGCTGAGAGTGCTGGCCGGCATACCTGTAGGAGGTGAAGTTGTCGTAGGATCCCACCGTGTAATGCCGGAACAGCCTCTTGGTGCGGTCCTCTCTCGTCTCTGCACAGAAACAACACAACAGACAGCCTCAAATTAACACGCAGCACGTCTACGAACGGGAAGCCTCACGTTAACACGCAGGGCAACTGTACGCAATCAACCAATCAATCACGTTTATTTATATAGCACAGTTTCGTACAAATAAATGCAATTCAAAGTGCTTTACAACAATAAACAATAAACAAGAACAATGCATAGATAAAAGAGAAAATGCAGCAAAATAACAGACAATGAATTAAAAATATTTATAGAGACACTGACTGACTGGTCTTAAATAAAAATACAGTAAAACGCAGTACAAATGTGATTGTTTCAGTCAAAGGCCCGTGAAAAGAGCAGAGTTTTCAGTCCAGATTTAAATGACATAAGAGTAGAAGCATGTCTAAGGTCATAAGGTAGTTGGTTCCAGCTATGGGTAGCGTAAAAACTAAAGGCTGCCTCGCCATTTTTTGTTTTGACCTTAGGCACAATGCCGCAGACGTGGAGGGGAGGGGAGGGGAGGGGAGGGGGGTGTGGAGTCTGGGTTACGTCTCAGCTAGACTCCAGACCCAAGGCTTCTGTGTTCAGATCCCAGCCGGGGACACAGCTGCACCCAGTGAAAGCACATCAGTGTAAATAGGTCAGAGTAAGTCTGACATAAAGCTTTGCACACCGTAAAATCCCCTGTGCAGGAACTTCATTTCAGCAGGTGAATAATATCACAGAGGCCGAAGCCACACGCAAAGACAGAGGACCATGGCACCACGTCCAGCACAGTTCATCCATCCCAGTAATGACACTGTGGGAGTAATGGTATTGCTATATGTGTGGTAGTATAGGCGTAACAAGTGGGGGGGCCATAACCCTCCAATATTCATATCTGTCATATCTGTCCCCCCCCCCAACAATTTGTAGATATAAAACATTGCCTTTCATTATGGGGCAGCAGTGGTTCAATGGTTAGCGACAAAAAAAAAATGAACTGGAAACTGGAGGGAGGCTAGTTCACTTCCTGGGGCACTGCCGAAGTTCCCTTGAGCAAGGCACTGAACCTCTAAACTGCTCCAGGGGCGCCGTACTATGGCTGACCCTGCGCTCAGACCTCTCTTAGGAGAGATATGTGAAAAGACACATTCCAATTACCTTGTGTAACATGGCAATAAAGAGTATTCTGTTTTATTATAACCCCCCCAAATATTTAATATGTGGTTACACCCTTGTTTGGAAGAATCTCTTCTTCATGCTCAAAGTTGTGCTTTTGTAGTGGTGACCGTGTGATAGTGTTCAGAGGGCCTCAGGTCAAGCTTGGCCGTTCACTGACTGCTCCAGTCAGCCAGCGGCGGTGATCTAATTACCGCAAAGATCAATAGTTGTTGGGTCAGATTCAAAACAAACCATATAGCAGTTGTCTCCGTGTAATAGGTGATGAAAGCACAACTCTTTCATGCTGTACTCTACTTCACTTCCTGCCAGGAGCCAAGCTTTAATCTGTCAGTGTAATGTCATCACACGATCGATACCTCTCTTCCTTCATTGCAGTTAATGATAGGTTTGCTGATTGAAACCTAGGCTACAGTCAATGCTAATGCAATGCAAAATGCTAACAGTTCACCACTACAATCATCACTCAATACTTTTTTTAATCAAGTGTGGACTGATTTGCTGTGTTTTGGCGCTCAATGTTTTTTGAATTTTTATCTATTGTTTCTGGTAATCTTCTCTTTTTCATGTCAATCACCCCCTCGTATTGTGAGTTCGCTGCCGTAGCCCCGAGACCGGCCGTGACCAAGCGATGTACCACCTTCTCCAAGTCGGCATTCGCAGAGCGAATGTTTAGACTGTTTTTCCAGTACATCTGAGCCACTCCTATACACAGCAATGTCATGTCGGCTTCCCTCCCCCCTCCCTGGGGCGGACAGCCAATCGCCACCCCACAGTGGCACTCCCGGCCAGAGCCGACTCTGGCGCAGCCAGTGGAATCGAACCCCAGTTGCAGTGGCCAGCGTTGGAGGTTGTAACCGCTAGACCACCCGGCAGGCCCTGCACTAAATGTTGTTCTTTAAGGACACAGCTAAATACTCTAGCATTTCAGCAGACTACCTTCTATGGGAGAATTTTTTTCTATATTCTAATGGAAACTTTATATACCCCAACTATAAAACATGATCACAGGTGTACAGATTAGTTAACTCATTCCATTAACTAATTCCATTAGTTAACTGGCTAACTCAATAAACTGAACTATAAATAGAGGCTGAAAATATAGAAAATGTTTGAGCCTCTCCCCTCATCTTTAATGAAACATGTTGAGTGCACATCTTTCATGAATGTAGTTGCAGAATTTATTCTCTTAAAAAAACAAAAACATTTTGTATTGCTTTTTACCAGTAATCCAAAAACAATAATGACAATTTATATACCGAATAACTTCCCCCAAGTCCCCTGCATCCAAATGTTACTGAACATAGTATCTACTCCATCATTATTCAATGTGTTTACATCTGCATATATCAAAGCTCCTAGATTCTGGAACAGACTTCCAGTAGATATTAGAATAACTGTTCCAGTGTCCTCTTTTAAAACCCTTTTAAAAACATACTTTTTACAGACTTGCTTTTACAACCTTTTAACCTTTGTTTTTGTATTTTAATACGTTTTTATAATTTTTATATTCTCGTTTGTTTTATGCCCTGTCTATTTTTGTCTTTTATTTGAATCCCTTTTTTTGCTAAGCACTTTGTGCTGTATTGCTGGAAAGGTGCTATATAAATAAATAAATATAAAGCTGGGAAAACATGTCGGGTGATTTCCTGCTAAAACTTATTAACCGAATGGCCACTGTTTGTGAGGCTATTCTCACGCCAAAGGGTGACTATTTTGAGGAATCAAGATTCAATTTTCAATATAATTTTCTTGAACATTTCTTTGATGTTCATTTTGTTCATTGTTACATGTGTTTTTGTCATTTTAAAGTATTTACAGAAATGTATACGGTGTAAAGCATTGTCAATTATGAGATAAAAATAGTTTCCAGCAGGTGACCCCAAACTTTTGAACGGTAGTGTATATATATACACATTCATACATACATATGTATCCATAAATAATGAAGGACACTGTGCATATACTATGTAGTATACTGTATATAAGTAAATAGTAATAACAATAAGACTTATAACTAAATGTAGACAAGGTGTATATAAGGCAGATTATAAGCGTCTGTTGCACACTGCTTGCATATCAGTAGCAGCACAACACCAAGTTGCTGAGATCAGGTGTTGATTGTTTGGCTTTGTTTATCCTGGCTGTAGAGAGTTCCAAATAAATGATCTCTTTAAAGCTCAATAGCCAGTGTTTTATAGATAGCAGGTGAGGGGGAAGCCAGGAATCTTTGCACTTTTTTGCTGCTGTAACTCCAGCAAGCCACATTTTGCGCTGGCACTCGGATAAATTCAGTTCAGAGTCACCATTGAGTAATATGATTACAGGATCTTGATGTATCATCTTATCAATCAAATCAGAAATAATCACAGTTACACAGAGCCAAAACACAGACCTGAGGACACTCCTATAAAATATGTAGCAGTGTTCCAGGGGCACCTAGAGCAGTGTTTCCCAATCCATTCCTACAAGGCACACTGCGCTGCATGTTTTCATTCTAACCTCCACTCCCAACCTATCATCTGCATCGGTCGTCTGTTAATGATCACTTGAGCATGATTGAGTGGTGGTTGGAATGAAAACATGCAGCGCAGTGTGCCCTGTAGGAATGGATTGAGAAACATTGAACTAGAGAGCAAAGCTGACAGACTGGATCTTTGTTGAATTAAGTATGACCTGTGACCAATCTTGAAATGTATTAATTCACAGAATTCCTTTTCATGTACATACTTTTCCCCCTAAAGGCTGATATACAGTATGAGAGAAATCCATTTCTATTTAAAATCCCATGGAGGCCAACACTGTTGTACCTTTGAGTGAGGCACTCTGACCTCAACTGCTTTCGTTAAATTCCAGCTGTTTGAAAGGACATTATGCAACCCAGAAATCTTTGCAAGTCGCATCGGACAAAGGCTTTCGCTAAGCAGACGAATGGTAAAAAGTATTAAAATTAGCATAACACGACTCACCACCAAAACAGCACCAGACAGAATCAAATTACGACTCAACGTTTGCTATTAACAGGAGATGACACAGCACAATAGCGCCATAACTCGAAAGCTTCCTGCAAACAGGACAACTTCACAGCTGTACACAGCACATTTTGATTAATGAGATGTGGCCTGGAAAGAAATAAATGCTTTTTCGGAATGAATAACAACAGGCATAATTCATCTTAGAGGTTCTGCATTATGGATGCCTGTTGTTGCCAGCATTAATGTTCCCATCTGCCCCTTAACTTGTAAATACCCACCATTCACTATTTAGTACCACAAAACAGCAACAAAGTTAAAATACAAGATGATATTTCGGTATGCAAATATAACAAGATAAATGTAAATACCGTTTTGTAAAAGTGATATGGAGAACCCGTGCTATATCGTGAATATTGGCACAATATCCCAATATTCATGATTCATGATATACCACAGGTACCACAGGATCTCATTCCATATCGCCTGAACCCCCCGCCCCCTGGTGAAGACACTCCCCCCCAGTAGCAAGGAAGTGCATTTTCCCCGGCTGACGTGGGTAGAAGCTGCCCATGCTGAACAGATCCAGGCAATCTATAAACCGTTGTTTGTGAATTGTGAGTGGAATGACCAATTACAGCGCTATTACAGCGCACACACAAAGCCCCCCTGGCTAAAGGAGCGTTAGTCATTATTCTGAATGGCGAGAAGCCACGCAGTCAATTTCCATTTGCTGTCACTGCTGTAGCGGATGAACAAAAAGAGAAAACACCCCCAAGCACCCCTGCTCAATCACTCAGCATAGGGGCAAGTGCAACTCATTAAATGATACCTTGTTAATAACAGTCAAATAAAACCCACAGTCACATTATGATTCCACAATGGCATTCCGCTTGAAAGAAAGAAAAAAGAGCCAAAGTATAATGTGAACAAATACACTTCCCTCTGAAAAAACACAAATCCACCTAGCTGGTGATGGAAACCCTAATATCTACAGTATGTAACACAATAATAAAATATACATACTGTACATACATACATACAGGACCCTCCAAGATTCACAATCTAGATAAAGAAGAATATATCAAATAAACAATATAGGTGATGAGCTATATTGTATGCTCAACAAAAATGATACAGTATTCTTTTATACAAATATAATTGCTCAGGAGAAAACAACCATAATAACACCACCGAGTTGTCTTCTATCGTGCTTTATGAGATCGGTGAACATCTTTGACCGTTCCTCTAAACAGAATCTTTCAAAATCAAAAGTCTGTGCTTGAGATCTCCCCTCTTCAAAAACCACAAATTCTCAAAAAAAAGGTCACAAGACTGAAATGTGCCATTGCAAACAATAATTTTGCGGTTAATCATTTCTTGGTTGATGTTAAGGTATGCTTGGGATATAATGTGTAATTAATAAATACACATTTGAAAACATATGGTAACTGTTGTTTCAATTCATGTTTGATTAAATATATTTTATGGAAAAAAAATATTACATGAATTAGAAGTATTGGGAATGGTAGGAATTATTATCACATACTGCAAGTCTTAATATGATTAAGGTACAGTTTAAACTGTGCATGTTCTTTCAAAGAATATATAAGACACCTCTGGAACATGATTAATAGATATAATGCAAGACTGGTAGTAAAAAAACAATCGTATTTTGACTTGATTTGACCTAGCCTGTGACTCAACTTGACTAGAATGTTTTGGCTTGGAACTTGCTTGGGACTTGGACCATATCACTTCAGACTTGAGGCTTGAATAAGAGTGACCAGGCCCAGTTCCAGAACAAAACCACTAAGGGTGCATGTGACATGAGTGGGTGCACTAGTAGCTAGCTGCAGCGCACACTGTGCTGGCTGCCACAGTCTGTCTCTGTGTCTTTGGCTGTGGTGGCGGTGGTGTTGCTAGTGCTTGGCTTCTGCTGCAGCCATTTGAGAATCTCCATTATGATGTTGTAGCTAGCTATGCTAGCTACACCTAGCTAACCATTTGAGAATCTCCATTATGATGATGTTGCTAGCTACATTAGCTACACCTAGCTAACCGTTTGCAAACTAGTCTCGCACACTAAAAAGTTGACCACAGGAGGCCGGTAGGTCAAAATTCTCTGTAACACCAAACAAATGCCATGTGACAACACGTGAGGCAAGATGAAAGAATGCCGCCTGGCTGCGTGTGTTTTGAGCCTGCAAGGACTTTTGAAAAGCACTATACATTTTATTACAATATTAAACTGATGGTGCAAAATATTAACGATATTGCACACTTGTAGAACCGGGCTTGAGGGCGACTTGTTGAGGCACTTGTTGTTGCCGCATTGGGCGGAAATGTTAGCATAATGGTTAAGGAACTGGTCTTGTGACACAAAGGTTGCAGGTTCGATTCCCAGATGGGGACACTGCTGTTGTATCCTTGAGCTAAAGGTACTTAACCTGGATTGCTTCAGTCAATATCCAGCTGTATAAATGGATTGTATGTAAAGAAATATAAACAGTATAAGTCACTCTGGATAAGAGCGTCTGATAAATGCCTAAAATGTCAATGTAAAATCTTTGACTTTGCAGTCATAGAGTACTCTGTGAAGAGTAGCACAGCTTTGTATCCACGAGGGAGATTCTGTGCATGTTCCCTGTTATTGAAACGACGGATTAATTATAAACAGGAGCTGATGCCCATCCATCACCCACAGGCGCCTCCGGTCTGCCACGGAAGAGATGACCCCACATATCAGCCAATTTATCATTTGGTTTTCTCTCCTGTGATATGACCAAAAAATTGACAGAACTAGAAGGGCAGAAACGAGCCCAGTGTAAACGGAATGTCAAATTCTCAACTATTTTTTCCATTTCATATATTTTTTCCTGGGCATGGGTGTGCATGAATTTGAATACTATTACTGATTTGTGGAGTAGGAGTCGCCCTAAAGCATAACAACATGTATAGCCATTAAAATTATCCTTATTTTTTTCAGCTGGATAATTAATAGTTATTCAGCTCAATGAATAACAATGTATTAATGCAGCAAAATATTATTATTTCATAATTCCTACACATAAAATACAAATGTGAACTGGAACATATATTCTAGGTCAGTATGAGCAGGTGGGGATCAGGCAGGTGTATGTGTGAGTGCTCTTGCTTGCTGATGTATGACAGGGCTCAAGACTTAATTTGATCATAGCCAGCAAAGTTAGGAACAGGTTAAAAGTAGACATTGTTAGTGTAGATCTCATGGAAGAACGGTGTTGCACCCCTTTCAGAATTAATGTCAGGGTGCAACACCTGTTGTGGTGGATCGTGGTGGCCCAACACCCTATTAAGACACTTTATGTTGGTGTTGACTTAATTTTGGCAGCTACCTGTAGATCTCGAAGTTCATGCAGGTCAGGTAGTACAGGCAGAAACACTTGGGCTATTCAAATCCAGGCTAGATGTAGTACTAGACACTCTTTAGATTAGGACATGACGAGCCTAGATGGGCCGAACGGCTTATGTTGTGTTCTTATGTTCTTAATGTCCATTTGGGCAACATCTGAAATGTGAAGGATGTGAGATGATATAGATGCCTTTTGGAAAGCCAGTCCTGTAATGGGGTTTATTCTGGAGTCAACACACAGTATAATGGCAAACGTCTAACCACTTATGTGAAGGATTCCACCTTGTTCTGTGTGGCTCAGTAGATAGAGCACAGCGTTGGCAACGCTTAGGTTGTGGGTTCAATCCCCATTGGGGGACATGTACTGAAAAATGTATGCATTCACTACTGTAAGTTGCTTTGGATAAAAGCATCTGCTAAATGGCATATATTATATTGTTCGAAAAAATAAGGAACATATCTGACTTGCCATTTATTCAAAGTTAAGTATGTTTGTGGCTAGAATTCCAAGCAAATTCCCACATTTCGGTTGCATTGGATAGTAATTGTGTTATTTTAATATGTTGCTATAATTTCAGGAATTGACGATGCGAATCAAATGATCCACCTCCTCCGAGATGGAACCCGACCATGGACGCCCTTCCTGCTCCTCAACGAACTCGTGCCGGCTCACCCTCCCCCCCTCCCCCTGGGGCGGACAGACAAACGCTGCCCCCAGTCGGGGCTGATGACCAGGATCAGTCTGGTAGAGACGGGTTTCAAACCGCATCCCTGACAGGCAGCGCACACCACACTGGACCAGCCAAAGTGTGGTGCGTTAGACCGCTATGCTATCCACCGCCCCCCTAAGATGCATTCTAAACAAAGTTGAGGACATATTTCAGGGAAAGAAGAAAGCATCTGAATATTCTGTTTAAGTGTATTCAGTGTTTCAAACTTTCCGGGTAGAGGTGAAGATGGGGCCTGTCCAAACCATCACAGTGTGAACCGCACTCATTTTGGATTAGGCTGTTGATACGAATTAGGATGTATCACTCTGTCATGCTTCAACATGACATACCAGAACATGAACACTGAAGATATAAGGCCCTATATGAACGCTTACATGGTCTCTGCATTGGGGACATGTGCTTGGCTAGAGTTGCGGTCAGAGGTTGACCATGGGATGGCCCCCAGGCCATCAGGCTTCTCAACCAGCAGCACTAATCTCAGTGTTCACATTGATCACATCATCACCCCAATGTGTTCTCTAATCACTTTGTATGTACATTAAATGCACATCACCTCATTTAAATGCACATATCCATCGGCACTACTTTACTTTATATTTATATATTTAAAACTCTTATTCTACTTATTCTACTGTCTATATTCCCCCTTCTTACTGGTTCCGGAACTGCTACAATTGTTTAATGTTTAATGTTTAATGTATGTTTAATGTATATTTCTGCTATTGTTCACTACTTAGTTGTTGCTTGCCATGTCCCAAGAATTTCATTGTTCAGAATGACCTTGTGTTATACTGTGCACTTGATAAATAAAACACTTTGACTTTGACTTTGACATCAGCACGGTTTTAAGATGTTATATCGGCGACGTCTGTATACTTTTCACTCATGACGTTCATTCAGCTGAGAGCCAGTGAATCATAATTCCAAAGTTCTCCCATTGCCAAGTTAAATACTTCTGCTCATGTAACGTTTTTATATCATTGCCGAAATGTGCAAGCCCCCAAGCTTTTGCACTGTCTGCATTTTCTGGATGACTAGGAGTATAGTCTTCCAGCTGGTTAGCGCTTGACCTGAGAATATATTACTGCCTGAATCGAAATTTTCTGCCTTGTCAGCTCATTAGTGCTCCTCTGATCTCTGGGGGGGTCTTAGCTTCTGGCAGGTGATGCATTTTAGAGCTTCTGCAGCTGCAAACGCTCCTGAACCACATCTGCCAGCCTCACGTGTGCTGCGCCTCTCTACCAGGGAAGGCTCGCATCGGTGACCCCAGACAACCCCCTGATCACCCCCCCCGCAGTTAAGCGTAGCAAACTCCACACCCCGTTCGGCTGCAGGCACCTGAACCCGCGACACAGTTCTGATGCCGTCTAGGAGACGTCATCACTCACAGTGCACAGTCAAAACAGAACGAAACAAAACAAAACATGAACAGGAGAATGCGTTTAGAACGCAGCAGGCATCCTGACGGGACCCTCTACAAGATTCAGGAGTTGTTGTTGTTGTTTTTTCCAGCGATGTGCTGACTGATCTCTCCTGAATGAGGAGACTGCAGGCTTGGCGAACACGTGGGCCTGGCGCTGGGAGACACAGGATCCGGCAAGTAGGTCAGAGCGCGACTCTCCCCGCTGTCACAGCCGCTCGCCCGACAGGTGTAAACGAGGTGATTTGTGCGTTTGTGACGCGTCTCACGTAGAGCGATCTGTTAGAAGCCGTCTGACCTAATTTGACAGAACCGTGTGGGGCAGGGAGGATCTTTATATATATTTTTTCAATATCTTTTTATTTAAAAGTAATTAAAAGAACATTGTCCAGATCATCAAGCAGAACTGTCATTAAGGCAGTCAGAAATTAATCTATTAAACTGAATTACATACAGGGAACTGCCAAAATAATGTAGTCACCTGAGGGACACGTAGTGTATTGGGAGCAGGTGCTTCCACACAGGTGTGGTTCCTGAGTTCATTAAGCCATTAACATCCCATCATGCTCAGGGTCATGTATAAAACTGCCAGGGAGGCTCAGTTGCTCATTACTTAGGGTGCCATGGCCAGAAGAGGAGGTCTTGTGAATTTGAAAGAGGGAGTGATTGTTGGGACACGTTTGGCGGGAGCTTCAGTGACTAAGACTGATGTTTCACAAGGAGAAGTGGCTTATGTGATGTTGGTGTGGAAGTGTGAGGGGAAAGACCTCATCAGCTGGGGGCAACTCTGGTCGAAAGCACATACTCCTCAACTGTGATGTCTGTGCATTGGTTGCAGATGCAAGGTAAAACAGACGAGCAACTCTGAATCAGTTGACTGCAGATATCATTCTAGGGCATGAGCAGGCAGTTTCATCAAGAACAAACCATCGAGAACTTCACAGAGAGGGACACTATGGTTTGGTTGCAGTGCATAAACCCCATAAACCCACCACGTGGTGCAAAGAACACAGGCAGTGGTCTACTGAGCAGTGTAAAAGGTTATATGGTCAGATGAGTCATCCTGTTCTCAAGTGTGTGTGGACAAGTGCGTGTGTGGCACATGCCAAAACAAACCTACAGGTCCAAGTGCTTGTTTCCCACGGTGAAGGGTTCTGGCAGCTCATGGTAGCTCAACACCCTATCAAGGTGGTTCTGTGTGGCTCAGTGGGTAGAGCATGGTGTTAGCAACACTTAGGTTGTGGGTTCAATTCCCACTGGGACCACATATACTGAAAAATGTATGCATTCACTACTGTAAGTCGCTTTGGATAAAAGCGTCTGCTAAATGGCATATGAATTAAGACACTTTATGTTGGTGTTTCCTGAACTTTGGCAGTTACCTGTAGTAGTGTACATAAAAATAAATTGAGAGATCGTGTTTTCCAGAATATTTCACAGAGGTGGAGAAAAATATGTTTCTTTATAAAAACCTAATGGCTGTTAAAATGTCTTAAAATATAGCCTGCATTGGTCTACAAGACCAATGAATCATTGTATTTGTTTGAGTTGCATCAGTTTTAAAGTTTATTCTCAGGAGATGATATTAGCATATACAGACCAGTATAACAAAAAGCAGCTGACATTCGCCAATTTAAGTAACCATACGCAGTGAAATATTCCCCCTGATGTATTTCATAATCTGACAGCAAGTCCCACGACTATCCCTGCGCACTGATTTCACACAGACCAGTGTGCCACTGAGGCTGTGCAGACATCTGTACCACCAGCTCCACTGGTAAATACATGCACTGTGGCTGCCATCTGACTGCTCTGTCTGCTGAAAGCTCTACTGTGAGAGAGAGAGAGAGAGAGAGAGAGAGAGAACAGGGGGAGGAGGAGAGAAAACAAGGGAGAAGAGAGAGAATGTGAGAAGGGGAGAGACGAGGAGACAGAGACGGTCAGGTGGTTCAGATGGTCACTGATGGAGATATGGAGCGGAAAGATGGAATATTTTCTGGAGCGCATGCTAGCATCTTTTTTCTTCATGGCACCTCGATGATATCCGTTCAGAAGCTCTGCCCTTCCAAGCGATACGATGTGCATTTCTGTATCTCATCACTGTCTACCCTGGAATACTTCTTACATTTTGGGTATTTATTTGAGTCAAAATAAATACATAATATATAACATAAATGAACAAAAAAAGATTGCTCTGTACGAGTTTAGAATTGTGTAGCACGTGCAGGGCCCTGCTGCATTGTGACTGATGTCTCTTGTGGGACGGAGATCAAATGACCCCAGAATGACAGGAACGGTGCTTCAGACATCGCTTTGGTGCCTCAAACTCAAAGGCTGACCACTGGACTTCAGTGAACCTCCACCGCCAAGACTGCGTATCGAGTCGGAGTTTCACCGCCTCCAACACCACCTAACGAGCTGCAGCACGGATCCAGGACTAAGGCCTCCTAGGAGTCATTAAGAGTTTAAACTTTTACTATCCTTCCCTGGCATGAGATTGCATATTGTCATAACATGTGCTTATTGAATTTATTTGATGTGCAATGCATGTTTAAGTTGACTTACTTGTAATACAAAGAAAGGCAGGACATAGAAAGATCCCCTTTTCTTTAATGCATTATTGCCAGACAACGGATTTAACAACTAACTTATAGTGAGAGCGTGTTAATGATGTGTACTAACAGGTACTAATACACGTGACATTAACCACTTGTTGGTATTGTCTCCACACCTTCCGAATGGCCCCACTCCGTTAAATGTTTAGTTTATCGGAGATATTATTATTTTTTATTTTAGTTGCTGGAGTGTTTACTTAATACGTTTATTAATTAGCACTTTATTGTATAGCATCAATTGATATATTTTGATATTTCAAATTGATCAATAAATGTCACACTATTTCTAAACTCATTGTTTTTCTATTATTTACACTGACAAATTGGGTTCTACCTCACTAAGTAAATATTGAATATGTGTACGTTGGTGCGACCCATGCTAATTGTTTAGTTTTGAGCCAGATGTACCTAGCTGGAAGATGAGCAGTAGTGTGTCTGTATCGCTACATCTCTATTTGTTCACAACATATATTACACTTTTTGAAACAATGACATCCAAAATCTCCCACACTGAGCTTTCTGCTTAACTGAATATGTTGAAGAAGAAAAAGTTGAATCTGAATAGGGACCCAAACCCCTTCCAGTATCAACCACGGTCATGTTTGTTCCTTTGACCAAAAACAGATGATCAGACTACGGAAACAGATGATCAGACTATGGAAACAAGTTTATTTACACTGCATTTATAAAACTAAATGAGCAAAGTGTCAATCGTGTCAGCTTTCAAGGCGAGCAGTAAATCTTAACCAAAGCAAAAATAACAGAACAATAGTTGAGTGCATAATTAATCATTCACTGCTTTCAATTACAACCAAAATTCATTGAATAGCCTCTCTGCCTCATCCAACTCAAAGTCCAGATTGTGGAACAAGATTTGAGTCAGGACACTGGTTTGGACTCCAAAGACACTATGTCCACAGTACTGTGGCTCAGTTACAGAATTCCAGAGTCGATTTTGTAAGGCCCCTGCAGTGTTTCTAGGGAGAACAGTCCCTTCTGCTGGAGCGGACTTCCAGCGTGGGGTTTCAAAGCTTTTTCCTTTGCTGTTGTGGCCCAAACTTACCAGGCCAAGCTGCATCGCTTGCCCTGCAGGGCCAAGATTCAACAAGGAACAGACAGGGATACAGCTCCCACAATTCCTTCAGCACCGCACTAAGCCTTATCCTAAGTTTGCGATAAGGTGTCTGACTAGTACATTGTGGCTGTTGATTAACCATGACTATGGCTGTGTTCGAAACCGTTCCCTATTCCCTAAATAGTGCACTATGTAGTGTGTTCGCCAATTTGTTCAACACACTATATAGTGCACTATTTAGGGAATAGGGAACGGTTTCGAACACAGCCTATTATATTGGTCGGAGTGAATGTCCATCAGTATGTCGTTTTAGTTCGAGTTGATAGATTTCCGTTATATTGTGTAAAACAATTAAGTATGCCTTGTGTTATCTGTGAAAGCACATCATCAACAGAAACTCACACCTCTTCCCAGTCTCTTGGCACCAGAATAAAACTTCCATCACTGATGAACACATAGGCCTTATCCATCATCACAAACATCCTCAATAAGAGACCCTTGAATCCACCTCAGGGTTATTCTTGTTCACGACAGAAATAATGCAGAGCTGAAGCCACAGTGGTAGAGGCATCGTGCGGTCACTCACCCCAGCTGCAGCTTTCATAGAACGAGACTGTCCTTTCACCTCTGAGCACAGTCACTACGCCATCTATCCTCCTACAGAGAGCAGGCAAGCCTGCCAGCCACACGGAGCGATGCATCACAGCCCCATCCGTCCAGGTCTAACGACCGCAGACGTCCCGGCGACAGCGCTTTCGGGCGCTCCTGGTTTCGCCTCGCGCGACTGTGCGGGGAAGAAGCCCTCGGGAAGCGCCCCAGCGTTTCCACGTGGATCATTATTCAGGAGCGGCGGTTTCCATCGCGCTCACTGCCGTCGCCGGAGTGACAGAGAGCCTCGCGGATGTGGGGCTCCTCTCCGCTCTCCGATCGCGCAGCGCCGGCAGTGCCACTAACTCCCAGCCAATCACAGATGAGACTCTTTCTGATTGGATGCGGGGAATCAACACCTCGATCCGCTACCTCGTCAGCTTTGACAGGCGAGGTGTTTTAATTATTCAGCGTGCCGAAGACTTCCATCAGGGGCTCTGGGAAAACAGTGTTGTGCTCATTTGCACACAAAGGATACAGCACAAAAACAAAACGTCTTTCTGACTACAGCCAGTGAAACGGCGAAGCTAATTAAGAAGTTGAGAGATAAACTCAAAGTTTATAAGCCTTGCATCATTTGAGCGTGAAGAATCGTCCAGCTCTAATGGGATTCAAACCAAGAAATGGAGGCAGATGGTTTTGCTTGTAGGGTCTTTTTCCTTCAAGGTCATTCGTCTCCATGGTGATTTTTCCCCCCCACCCCCATGTCCTTTGCCAGAATTAGGCTC
Source organism: Aldrovandia affinis (assembly GCA_029706075.1). Classification (NCBI taxonomy): domain Eukaryota; kingdom Metazoa; phylum Chordata; class Actinopteri; order Notacanthiformes; family Halosauridae; genus Aldrovandia; species Aldrovandia affinis. Next base: position 453,115 of record JAINUG010000363.1, on the reverse strand, counting down.
TAGACAATGTGTGACACAGCATTACTTCTGCAGGGGTACATGACCTTTGACCAATTCAACTTGGAGTGAAGCTACAGGGAGGTGTATCGGACTCCCGGTTCTGGATGGGTGTTAGCTGATTGCGTTGGCTGTCCCGGTCCGAGAAGGATTTCCCTCCTGCTGTCTAGAGGCGATTCTCTTGCACTACTCTTTCCATCAGAGCGTGTGTCCAGTGTATTAAGCTGTCACTTACGCTTCAGTGGCGGCCATTACTCTACACATCTCACAGGTATTCAGGTGCTCAAACGTGGAAGTCCACCGGAATGCAAAGGAACATCTTAGTAACACTGGTGCAGGGCAAAAAGGAAAACTGAAATTTAGAAATGTACAGAAAATTAGCATGCACAATCGTGTGATTTCCAAAAGGTTTATTCTTTATTTATGAATCTTGACGATCGAGAGAACAAGCAAATTGTTTTGTCATATTTTGCATTTGTCAGCTTCATAACCAGCACATGGTCCTCATTGTGCCATAGGGCTGTCACATTACATTTGAGTATTTCATCTCATTTGGAATCTGCATTCCAACACGTTTCCAAGAAGAATAGGAATAGTCTATATAAAAAAAGCAAAAAACAACAACATGCCCATAAGATAACCAAATGGAAACTGAAATTATCGATGATCCAATAATTTTTTTACATTGGTTTAATTTTGTAATTCATTTGCTCTTTTAAGATGTTATTTTATGTTTATTATTTTTCTACATATTTTGTATTTTGCACAAAAAAGTTTACCAGGGGAAAGATTATCTGCTTTGTCAAAGTATGTGGGTACGAGTTTATCACTTTTAACTACGCTGTTATACAGAACTTGTTATATTTGGACCTGAGCCAATAAAAGTTTGCTCGTGTGAACTAGCATTTGTCACACTTTGCAACGAAAGCAAAGTGCATTTTCCAGGACATATTGAAGAGGTTTTAGGTCTGTAACAGGCATATTCAAATTCTATTAGAAAGAATCGACATGTTTTCTCCAGGATCGCAACGGAAATAAGTCATGGTTATCGATTTTAGTACTGTATGCAGGTATTTTTTTTTTATTTGTCGAAAAAATGACTGTCATATGATACTATGATACTGTGCTTCTGATATAGGAGGCAAATTCACTCTTATAACCAATTCAGTGCGGTAGCATACTCACCTCACGGCCCCAGCGGGATTTATTTTATTAAACACTCTGGCACTTGGGGGCTGGCGGATGGCCCAGCGGTCTAGTGCACCGCGCTTTGGAGCGGTGTGCGCTGCCCGTCAGAGACGCGGATCGAAACCAGCGTTTCTACCAGACCCGGCCCTGGTCGTCAGCCCGATCGGAGGCGGCATTTGGCTGTCCGCCTCCGGGGGAGGGGGAGGGAGAGCGGCACGAGTCCCCGAGGAGAAGGTTAATGGAGTCCGTGGAAGATCTCCGTCTCGAAAGAAGGCGGGAAATAGGTCCAGGAATACGAATCTCGTTCCCGGAGGACGGGCGGCGGACTCGTGAGGTGGGGAATTGAAAATAAAATAGAGGTATAATTGGCTACTAAATTGGGAGAAAAATGGGGAAAAATCAGAAATAAATACAAAAAAACCAACAAAAAAAACACTCTGGCACTTGGCATCTTGATGCCAGCTAAATCCAAAGCCAATCCAGACAACACCATCAACAGTGTCACTCAGTCTCTCTCTCCTCCCCACCATCCGTCCGTCTGTCCGTCTCCTTTCTGAGATAAACACCTGTGCCCCACGACCGCAGAGAGCAAGGACACACCTTATCCATCACTGTGGTTCCAGAGCAGGAATGCTGCCAGCTCCAAATGCTTGCCAAAACAGCAGATCTTTGGAGATTCTGGGCCGTCAGATCACACTGGCTACCAAATGTCTTTTCCAGACATCGCCTTAAGTCCTGGAGACGGAGCGCAAAGGCAGCAGGCCTGACCACAGCTGGGAACGGCAGATTTGCCCATGTGAGCACACAGCACATCTGAACGTAGCGATACAAAGGCTTTTCTCTTCAGCAGACACTTCTTTAAACAATTTAATTGTCCATGACTTCTACTAATGTGTTCCGTGAATTTGGGTAAGCAATTATGGAACATTTGATAATGAATTAATGAAGGCCTCCTGCGTGGTCCAGTGGTTACAACGTCCGACGCTGGCCACGGAGACCGGGGTTCAATTCCCTGTCTCGCCAGAGTCAGCTCTGGCCGGGAGTGCCACCGGGCGGCGATTGGCTGTCCGCCCCAGGGAGGGGAGGGAAGCCGACATGACGTTCGCTGCGCATAGGAGTGGCCCTGTAGTACCGGGTTGCGGTTGGACGCTTGGCGAGTGACGTCTCGGAAGAGGCGTTAGATCGCCGTGTCACTACCGGTCGCAGGACTATGGCACCAAAGTCTCATTAACAGGGGGGATTGACATAAAATAGCGGATCTAATTGGATACCAAATTGGGAGAAAATCGGATAAAATCTGAATTTTTTTTAAAAAATTAAAAATTAAAAAATGAATGAATGATATAATGAACAAATTGAATAAGAATGCTGGAAAACACAACTGAGATACTGATTAAAAATAATAATACAACAAATTGTTTCCTCTATTGATCCATTCAACCACCCCCCTTCAGCAAGCCCTCCCCCTGCAGCTACGAGACCAGCCCCTACTCTGGGACCGGCGGTGGCAGAGACCGCCTCCTTGGAGAACCGTGATTCCGATACGTCCAGAGAAGCTTTCTGTGCACGCAGCGAGCTCATGCTGGCTTCCCTCCCCCCTCCCTCTGGGGCAATTGCCGTCCCTGGAAGGGAGTCCTGGCCAGAGCTGAGCTGGCGCAGCCGGGGGGAATCGAACCCCGGCCGCAGTGGGCAACCTGCACTCCGGGCGAGTGCCTTTACCGGTTGCGCCACCCTGAGGGCGGATGAAAACATCAAAAACAAGCGATGCCGGATGTTATGTCATCTGGCAATATACACTGTACACTGATGACAACAGTAACTACATTAGATGTCATACATCAAAACACAAATCCAGGCGAGATTACACACATGCCAATGGCAGCACAGCTGTAGTGCCCTGTGTGTCCGCCTGCTGTTCATTAATACTCTTACACTTATGCTGTTCCATTGAAGCAGGTGCACTTTTAATACTCTGACAGGAATACGCTTCCTATCAATATATTGATCCACATAAACGAGACTTTCAGTCACAATCCTTGTTGTGTAATCCAGGAAATTGAGTAAAAATGGAGTAAACTATGCCCAACACTCACCACACACACACACACACACACACACACACACACACACACACACACACACACACACACACACACACACACACACACACACACACACACACACACACACACACACACACACACACACACACACACACACACAAAGCCTCAGATACACATCAAGTTATAGCAGCTGCTATGGGTACCATGAATCACAGATGGTAACCTCCTCGGCTAAGGGAAAGGGCACAAATCACACTAGACAAGGTGCGTTGAGAATGATTGAGTGTGAGCGGTCTCCATCACAAAACAGACATATTTGCTACTATTATTGCCACATGCACCCTGAAAAGCTGGGAATTGTGGTCAGGAGGAGCCTCAGCTGTCACTAAGCCCTTCTCGTCACCTTCATGCGACCTTCAAAGCTGCTTGTGAGGCTTTTATGGGGAATCGATGACAGGGGGAGGTGTTTATGTTCCCAGCATGCCTTGAACTGGGTCTTCAATAGTCAGATTGCTCCTCTGGAAGGAAGCTGCTGATCATCTGGGCTGTTGATCACAGACAGTATGCCTGGCACTGCGTGACACACACAGAGCAGCCCATAGGCCACACTTAAACTAACTTTAAATTAACTTAAATCCCTCTGTTAACCGTACAGCGCACTAGCTTTGAGCAGCGTATAAGAAAACCTAGCAAACATACTTCAGTTCCATGAAAACTTTACTTTTTAATGAGCTTTAAGCTTCTGGATATGCACAGATCAGATGAACAGATTTTTGTATGGTCAATATTCCTTAAATTCAGGGCCCCCGGGTGGCGTAATGGTAAAGGCACTCGCCCGGAGTGCAAGTTGCCCACTTTGGGGTTCGATACCCCGGCTGAGACCAGCCCAGCTCAACTCGCCTCCCCAAACCACACGCTGCTGCCCCCCCCCCGCTCGCCCGCGGAGGAAAAAGGGTGCATTCTATATACAGTTGTTGTAATGTTCACTGGACGTAACGTTGTTTAATACCAGTTTAAAATACGCGTTGTTGTCGCACTTTAGATATTTATGAGCCCGGGGCTCTGATTCTGAGTAAGACATTTGCCGGGGCGCAAAATCGGATTCTTGGCATTTGCCGGGCGATGGACACACTGCTTGGCGTCTCGGGAGAGGTTGGTCTCAGAGCAGCAGCGGTGAGCTCATAGTGTGACGGGGGTGGGGGGGTGATGGTTGAAATAGAAAGAGGGTACAATTGGCTACTGTAAATTGGGAGAAAAAAAATCTGAAACAAAACAAAACAAAAGAACCTTCCCTGTAGATTTCTGTAGATATAATGAAATGCTCTCACAAAAAAATGCTATCAGAAAATAAAAGCTATACCTATTGGTATTGGTATTGGTTATTCAGCGAATTAATCGTTTATAGTTTCAATTTTTTTCCAGTTTTTCTCCCAATTTGGTTGCCAATTCACCCTCCCCCACAAGTCTGCCGCCGTCTCATGGACCAGAGCCGGCTCACCCTCCCCCCCCCCTGGGGCGGACAGCCAAACGCCGCATCCCTGGCAGGCAACGCACACCGTATCGGACCAGCAAAGTGTGGTGCGTTAGACCGCTACGCTATCCGCCACCCCTTATTCAGCTAATTAATTGATTTCTTGATTCATAATAACGGAATGTAAACAGAAACAGGTTGTGAGTAATTGTCAGTTTAAAGGTATGAAGTTCAGCCTCCTTTATGTGAAGCCGACAAATCACCACTGGTATGGCGATAACTGTGTAACGCCAGATGAGGACAGCTGTCTAAAACACACAGTGCAGCAGTCACTGTCTAAAATAGACAGTGTGTTTGGCTATCATGGTCTTTTTAAATACCATCAGCATATAACATGATTTCACGGACGAAGGCAATGCTGCTGAAACGTTTGAATCTTTTTTGCCTTTTCTTAAATTAATCAGATGTTCAGTGCGGATCCTTTAAGATTATTCACTGGCAATCACTGTCTAAATTAGTGTTTGGCTAACACGATAAAAATGGTACTGGCTTGGGTAATGATACTCCACATCCAAAAAAGGTCAGTTTCTTATGTGACAACACCAGGGGTGGACAAGGAGGGCCGGATCCGTTTCTGGATTTCATGCCAACTGCTGCTCTTAATTATTTAATTAATTATTTAATTTACGTGATCTGACATTTTAGCTAAGTTTCTTGATAAGCCCATGAATGATAGCTGAAGACTGTTCTTGTGTTCCCACATGAAACATGTTACTGTGGTCTAATCGACAAGTGAACCAGCATTGGTGTATCCAGCTAATTAACTAATTCAGCCACAGGGGTAATTGGTAGAAGCAAAAACCTGCACACACACACGGCCCTCCAGGGCTGGAATTTCCCTCCCCTGGACTACAGACTTTTGCCTTTGGAGTGGCTCACCAGTATTCCCTAAGCCAGTGGCCTCTCTCCCACAGTCCCACAGAAAAGACACAGGACCTCTGCAGGTTTTAGTCATGCCTGCACTCCATGTGCAACAAAGACCTCTGTGACGTCCCATGTTCAGACAGGTATAGACATACAGTACCAGTCAAAAGTTTGAGCACACCTGCTGGAAACTAGGTTTATCTCATAATTGACAATGTTTTACACCGTATACGTTTCTGTAAATACATGAAAATTACAAAAAACACATGTAACAATAAACAAAAGGAACATCAAAGCAATGTTCAAGAAAATTGAATTGAAAATTGAATCTTGGATTCTTCAATATATCCACCCTTTGCCATGATAACAGCCTCATAAACATGGGCCATTTGGTTAATAAGTTTCAGGAGAAAATCACCCGACATGTCTTCCCAGCTCTCGTGCAGCAATTCCCAGAGACACTTGTGGGGTACTTTGCTTTGCCTCTTCTGTCCAGTTCGTCCCATGCAAGTTCTATGGGATTGAGGTCTGGACACTGGGCAGGCCAGGTCATTAGTTTGAGTTGTCCTTCACGTTCCCCCTTCACCAGATAGTTCTTGCACAACTTCAAGGTGTGTTTCGGGTCATTATCTTGCTGAAGAATGAAGGAGTGCCCAGTTAGCCATAATCCAGATGTAAGGTGTACTCAAACTTTTGACTGGTACTGTATTTATGAGCCTGACAAGTGAGGCTCCCTAAATGTTGAAATGACAGACTGTGCTCCCTACACTAATATTCCTTAACATGGCGAGTCCATCAGTAAAACTTGCATTATAGAGTGGGTTGAAACTGATATGGTGTAAGCGTTGGCAATAGGAGATTAATGTGGCTCTCAAACGAGATGGATTAGCCTCACTTGCAATGAACAGGTACTGGCGTATTGAATCCCCTCAAATACCCCTGGGTCAACAAATTACCATACCAACCTCGCTGGGTCAACAAATTACCATAGCAACCTCGCTGAATGCCAATAAACAGTGAAACGGATATCCAATAAGAGGAACATTTACATAATAAAGTGCTTCTTAAAAGAGCGGGTGGAGTCTAAGACACAGGCAAGGACGAAATTACCATATATATTGGGGGGGACACATCCCCCCCAATATTCAGATATGCTCAAAATGTCCCCCCCAATATATAGCCTAGCTGATATAAAAAATATTTGGTCCCCCCCAATGTTGACTCCATGGTTACGGCCTTGGCACACAGGTATAGTGCACAAACAGCGGATATACAAGTATTCTGAAGGTATACAATCAAGATAAACCATTGACTGGTATAGGAGAAATGGGAAATGAGGAGACCGATTTAATTAATTCAATCTTCCGCAAGAGACTCAAAACCCACCTTTTCAGACTTTTCAGAATTCTGAACATCTAGCCAGTTGTCATCACCACTGCCTACATAAGCATTTAGCAGACGCTCTTATCCAGAGCGACTTACAAGATGTGCATTAATACATGGTAAGATCAATCATCGTTTGCGCAAGAGATCAGTGCAGTAATACAGTGATAGACATCATTGTAGGCAGCTGCATACCATACCTGTAACACTGGGAAGGAAAAGGTTAGAATTATTATTATAATTTATAATTTATTTATTTATATATTTTTTAGAGGAAGTTTTAAACAAGTATACATATACAAAAAGCAGTAATAAACATTTAGGCAGTGGTGATAACAATTGGCTAGATGTACAGAATTCAGTGGTAGTGGAGTCTGAAAAGGTGGGTTTTGAGTCTCTTGCGGAAGATCGCAAGTGATTCCGCGGTCCTGACCGAGAGAAGAGGCGAGACCGCGAGGAGCGGCTGCCGGGCGCACGGAGGACTATATTAGATCCATATTCTTAACAAGTTCCGTCTCCTACCACTGAAGCTGAGCTGAAACGTTCCGATTTGATGCATCTTATTAATATTCATGAGGGGGCGGGCCCAAGGACAATACTGCAGCAATGGATGTCTTGTCCTTGGGCATGCCTTTTCATTAATATTCATAAACTGTTACATAGCACTGGACACTCCCATCACCAACTGCCTCTTGCAGTTATGGACTATAGAGGATGGAAGGAACGCAGAAGACCATCTTGATTGTCTATAGAATCTTTGGGGCTAACACAAGCTCCAGAGAGCAGCTGTACTTTCTCTCTTTGTGACAATAAAGTTTTCTAGTACTACTACTACCAGACCCCTCTGCTCAGCCTCCTCTGGCAAACTGACTGTCCCATCCCTCCGGGCGCCCGGCAGCCGCTCCTCGCAGTCTTGCCTCTGCCCTGACCCCTCGGTGGTGGAACGACCTTCCGCAATCGGTCAGGACCAGGAATCACTTGCGATCTTCCGTAAGAGACTCAAAACCCACCTTTTCAGACTCCACTACCACTGAATTCTGTACATCTAGCCAATTTCCATCACCACTGCCTACTTGCTCAACACTTCTTGTATATGTTTCCTTCCCAGTGTTACAGGTATGGTATGCAGCTGCCTACAACAATGTCTATCACTGTATTACTGCACTGATCTCCTGCGCAAACTATGATTGTTCCTACCATGTATTAATGCACATCTTGTAAGCCGCTCTGGATAAGAGACTCTGCTAAATGCTTAAAATGTTAAATGAGCTGGCTGTGCTCTTCCTTTTAAAGAATTTGTTTCTCCCATTTTCTCCTAATTTAGTAGCCAATTACACCCTCTATTTTTCAACCCCCTCGTATTGTACGTTTGCACTAGGTTTTCACAACGTTTTCGAAAACTTGGCCCCCCCACACTGAAACGCCCAAAACGCTTACATTTCTGTAATGGCCACACGCAGGAAACCTGTCCCACCATGCACTGGTTCGTCCAGATCTTATCCAAAATCGCAATTCCTTGGGCCATTCCGGAAGGCCGAAGTGGAGAAAGAAAAAAAAAAAAAAAAGATGTGTTTTTCAAATTTAGCCGCATTAGTGAGGACATGACCTGAGATTGTGAACCTTCCCAGTGGAAAGCAAAAGCACTTACTTCATATTTAATTTGTCATCAGCCCTTTCGACGATGAACACTGATTAATTTCTGTTGGAAGTAATTTATTTACTGGGTCGATTTATTTTCAAGCGACAGTGTTCATGACACACACAGAGGAAAGGTCACCACGCTGAAGCGTTACTTATTCTATCAATGAAGTGGTTTGGGGAAGGCGTCTGAGCGATTAGGTCCATGACACTTCTTTAATGCACTGAAAAGGGTTGGATAGGGTGGCCTAGCGGTCTAACCATCATACGCTCAACGTTCACAGACATTAGCACCCCGACCGTGAACATCGCAATCCCAGGCAGTCTTGAGTCTAATAATAGAAGAAGGAATTAGAAAAGCCATCATTAAACTTCACCTTCGTCACTACCGGTCACAGGGCTACGGCAGCAAACTCACATTACAAGGGGGGGATTGATTTAAAATAGCGGGTGTAATTGGGTACCAAATTGGGAGAAAAATCGGATACAAATCTGAAAAAAGTCCTTTAAGAAAAGGGTTGCGAGGTACAATAGATTCAGATATTTTTGTTCCCTGTCGATTCACTTTTACTTTCACCGGCTTTCAAATCGCACAGAGCGAAAACCCCTGCTGACTAAGCCCCATAGGGATTCCTGCAAAATGCTTTGCACTCAGAGCAAAGTGTGAGCTTCTGCTAATTGCCTCCATTAGCGTCGCATCCTTGGTGACACACTCTTATCTCTCCCATCTGAACGCCGCCTATGGGCCACGGGAGGCAAGGAATTACGAGCTGTCTCTACTCATACAGTTGCCTTGTTAACACTTCAAATTGTCATTTCTAATAAAAGTGTGAATTAATCATACGCTCAACGTTCACAGACATTAGCACCCCGACCCTGAATATGGCAATCCCAGGCAGTCTTGAGTCTAATAATAGAAGAAGGCATTAGAAAAGCCATTTTTAAATGCTACAGCTAATTTCCGCGTCTAGCACACTATGCAACGAACAGAGATCAGATGATCAAAATCTTGTCTTCCAGAACCGAGTGCTTTAACCGTTTATCCCCAAGCGCTTAAAAAGGCTATTTCCTCCTGTTGTTCACTCATCGTAAATAAATCTTATAACTTCATAGTAAAATACTACAGAGGCACATAAAATATGTGAGCAAACATTGATGGTATAAACATAATGTATGTAAAGATAGCTTTATACTGTATTTACTTTTATTTTGACAAATTCCACATCACGTATCACCTGTACCACATCATATTCCACAACATCTATACCATAGGACAGGACAGCATTGAAAAGGAATAACAGTACTAACAGTATTAAAAGTATACTTGACCTACGCATGCAAACATGCATGTCTGTGTGTCTTTTAGCAACTGTTTTATTTTTATTTTTAAATGAGCAAAGTCATGCTTTTGCTTAGTCTCTCTAGGGAGAGAATTCCACACATTTATTTTATTTTATAATTAAATTTTTCAGATTTTACCCAATTTGGTAGCCAATTACCCGCTGTTCAATCCCCTCCCTTGTAGTTTGCTGCCGTAGCCCTGTGACCGGCAGTGACAAGGGCGTAGCGCTGCCTCTTCCGAGACAGCACTTGTCGTGCCGTCGACTGTAATTCCAATACCCCAGAACCACTCCTGTGCGCAGCGAACTGTGTGTGTCGGCTTCCCTTCCCCCTCCCTGGGGCGCACAGCCAATTGGCACACCGATGGCACTCCCGGCCAGAGCCGACTCTGGCACGACGGGGAATCGAACCCCAGTCGCCGTGGCCAGTGTCGGATGTTGAAACCACTAGACCATGCGGGAGGCCCACATTAGTCCCTTTAACACTAAAAGCAGTGGTTTGGGACGATGCAGTTTCTCTCTACTGCCTTCCTAGTGGACAGACCAACACCTTGCTGGGATGTGACTAGGTCACAGAGTGAGGAGGGAGACAGGCCAATGTATGCATTTGAAAAAAAGCTTAGCACTGGAAATGAGTGTTAGAGAAACCCTCTTCTGAGTGACGTCGGGGTACCCCATCTCTTTGAGTGCTTGGGCTGCTGCAAGAGCTCCTCACCGACCTCTGTCAAAGTATTGTGCTTTTATCTCCAGCGAAACGAGGCACAAATACACCTTTGCCCTGACATAAAGGTAATTTGTCCACCAAGCTGTTCTGTGGACCAGCGGGACACACACACACCCTCGTGTAACTGTGACGAACCCTGATCAAGCATGCAGCCACAGCATTCAGCCCAAGCTAAGGTCAACAAGTGAGACAAGAAATATTTCACTTCTCCCAAGCACAAAACAAGTCCCCACATCCCCCTATAGAACGACCCATATTCTGAATTCAATTCATTGATGCACTGTGCAATTGGAGGGAGAGAGAGAGAGAGAGAGAGAGAGAGGGAGGGAGAGAGAGTGAGAGAGAGGAAGATAGAGAGAGACAGAGAGAGAGAGAGGAAGAGGGAGAGAGAGAGAGAGAGGAAGACGGAGAGAGAGGGAGAGAGAGGGTGTCTGTGCCTCTTGCAACTACCTGAGCATAACTATCTGGCCCCTTCACCACATAAAGTATTTATCAATTCCAACTGTCATGTGGAATGACTTCAGAGATCTCTGAAGGTCAACAGCAGGCCTTCATCAGATGTAAGTTTCCACGTCATAAAAAAAGGCCCTGGCCCTCACTGTGAGCGCAGAGCAGCCACGCCGTTTCAAAGTACACACTTCTACATGCCATGAATTTCACACCATGAACTCGGAGCTCAGACTCATGTCCATCGCTGCCTGTCTCTGGGGAATTCCCACTTCAGGTTCCAGTCCCGCTTCATGTCTGTTCTCCTTTTCTACATTAAAGCCATTCTAATATCTACCTCTGCCTACCAAGCAAAGTCAAACTAAAAGCATTTTTAAATCTAAGGTAAAGGCTCAACTATGGGAAGAGCAAATGGCTCAGCAGCCATAGGGCAGGAAATCAGATTCCAGAGCTAGAGTAGACAGGGGGGACTAAAATTCTAGTTCTTCCTCGTAGGCTATATGTGTTGTGTTTTTATGCTTTTATGCTTTTATGTTATTTATGTTTTTTATGTGTGTTATGTCTTCCATCGAGGACCACCTTGGAAATAAGTGTTTTAATTAATGCTTTTAGGTGATATCCTCAGGAATACGAATGAGTCATGATTATTGTTTTTATGATGTGTTTTGTAATTTCCAAATAAAAATCAAATCAAATCAAATCAAATCAAATCATATCCTCACATGCATGACCAATCTCAGCTGCACTGCACATACTGTATACTGCAATGTGTCAACTGATAATGGCCTAAAAACTTTGCACAAAATATTAGCAGCTTTGTGAATGATATATTTATCAGGCTGAGGTAACAAACTGTTTTTAATTATCTTAACTGGTCCTGGTAGTGTAATGGTTAGGGAGCTGGGCTTGTAACTCAGAGGTTGCAGGTTCAGTTCCCAGGTGGGGCACTGCCGTTGTACCCTTGAGCAAGGTACTTAACCTGAACTGCTCCAGTAAAATATCCAGCTGTATAAATGGATTGTATGTAAAGAAATGTAAATTGTGTAAATCGCTCTGGATAAGAGCGTCTGATAAATGCCTAAAATGCTAAAGCCTCTGTATGGTAGGAAAGTACCACACACTACATGTTTCAGGGGTTGAAAGTAGCAAGATTTAAAATATAACAGACTGCTGCTCCAAGCCTGCAGCAGCTGAAACAAACTGAACAGTAATTCAATTGCAACAAAACCTATTTGAAAGGGGCAAGTGGCCCACAGCCTGGTATTGCGTGCTGACCGTGCCCAGCAGCCCTGTGGGCGTGTCGGGCATGGTGGGTAAATGGGTATAGTGACCAGGGAGGGAGGATTCCAGTTGGTAGGGAATTCCCCGTCTCACAGCACAAGAATGACTTCTCTGGTCAATCGGGTGTCTGCAAGCCTGCGGAGTGAGAGGGAGCTGGCAGGACGTGCTTCTCTCCCGCAGTGATGGAATGGGGCTGCAAATACAATCTTACATTCCACTGGGAGAAAGAAAATGTCAAAATAAGAGAGCAAAAATGGACTGATATCAAATGAAATGATGGACTGAAATTAAAACATGCACGCACGCACACACACACACACACACACACACACTCGCACTCGCACACGCACACGCTCACACACACACACACACTCACACACACTCACACACACGCATGCACGCACGCACCCGCACACCCACACGCACGCACGCACACACTCACACACACACACACACAGTCCCAGAGCTGTGGTTCAGTGAGTCTGCCTTATGTTTCAATCAAGATTTCCCTCAGTGTCTGTCAGAACTGGCGATTAAAGCTTGATAGAGCAGAGAAACAGAGCCGGTGATAGTGAAAGTGCTGAACGCTGGCCCTCTGATCACACATGGCTCAACATTCTACACCAGAGCTGGATGCCCTGCGGCAATGACCCAACAACAACTGAGCTTCTAAATCTGGCCTTAAAAACATGTGCTTTTCTTCCCCACAAGTGTGGGTTTATGTGTGTGTGTGAGAGAGAGAGTGTATTAGAATAAGGAATGAGTGTGCATGGGGGTGTTTTGTCTATACATAAAAATACATAAACAGTATATATATATATAATTATTATATATATATATAATTATGACATATCTTTCTGTGAGAAAATATATTTTTCTCTGAGAAATTGTATTAGGATAAAGTAATATTATGTTCACATTTTCTGAGCATACAATATAGCTAATTTCCTATATTTTTTATTTTATACAGCCTGTTTTGCTCAAGGGATCTTTACCAAGGGTGTGGCTAATTGTGGAGGTGACTATACTGTATGTGTGTGTGTGTGTGTGTGTGTAATAAGCTAATTTGTGCATCTGTATGTGTTATAGCACGTGTGAGTATGAGTGTGAAACTGTATGTAAGTGAAAGTGTGTGCGTTTACTGCATGTGTATACGTCTGCGTGTGAGTGTGTGTGTGTGAGAGAGAGAGATCACATGTGTGTGAATGCATGTGCATGCCTGTATACGTGCACGAGTGTGAAAGTGTGCATGTGAGAGTGTGTGCACTTACTGTATGTGTATAGTTCTGCGTGTGTCTGTGTGTGTGTGAGAGAGAGAGAGATCACATGTGAGTGTGAAAGTGTGCATGTGTGAGTGTGAGAGTGTGTGCACTTACTGTATGTGTATAGTTCTGCGTGTGTGTCTGTGTGTGTGTGTGTGTGTGTGTGTGAGAGAGAGAGAGATCACATGTGAATGTGTGAATGCATGTGCATGCCTTTATGTGTGCACACACGTGTGAAAGTGTGCACGTGCGAGTGTGCGAGTGTGTGTGCGCCCCTCTCTGACACGGTGAGTGAGTGTAATGGTCGCTGCGGTGACAGTAATGGCTGTAGAATGTACGACGTGCCCGTGGCTCAGCGCCGGCATCATTACGATCTGAAGGGAGGGCTCCTGCAGCCATTATTTCCCCCTTCATCAGGAGAGCTAATCACCTTCCACTGGGCGTGTGATCGCACACAGCTCACACCACGCTCCGCACAAGGGCCATCGCAGCCAAGCTCATCTTTTTCCCATTAGCAAGGTGGGGACAAAAAAAACCCATCTGCAGCACTGATCGTTTTCATTCGATCCATTTAATTCAAACTGCATATTTACACTGCCAATGAAAACATCAATACATAAGACTTCATATGTCGTTCCGTTAAAATAACATTCCATTGGCCTCCCGGGTGGTCTAGTGGTTCCAACGTCCGACGCTGGCCACGGCGACCGGGGTTCGATTCCACTGGCTGCGCCAGTTTCGGCTCTGACCAGGAGTGCCACCGGGGGCGGCGATTGGCTGTCTGCCCCAGAGAGGGGGGAGGGAAGCCGACAGGAAGTTCGCTGCATACAGGAGTGGCTCTGGAGTACTGGAGTTACGGGCGACAGGCTTAGCAAGTGCCGTCTCGAAGGAGACAATACTTTTCCCGTGTCACTGCCGGTCTCAGGGCTACGGCAGCGAACTCACAATACGAGGGTGGGATTGACATGAAAAATAGGGTGTAATTGGCTACTGAATTGGGAGAAAATGGGATAAAATCAGAAACAAAAAATAATAACTTTCCATCTTGGATTACTTCACAATGAGGGGGATCTTTGGTTAATAAAAGGATGCACTGCCCTCTTTTTCCTTTCTCCAAAGATGCCGCCATCTCCTCACCCTGTCACTGGCACCCTATAAGCCTTCTCTCTGCTCCACAGCTCACACAGAGGACTGACAATCTAAACAAGCAGCACCCCCTCCCAGCCCTAGCCCTGAGCGGACATTCTGACATGGAGCCTGGCTCTTCCATTAAGAGGGCTGGAACCTCTGCCACGTCCACGACAATCAGGGAGAGGTGAAGCAATCGTGCGCTGGCCTTACCTCAGTAAACCCAGGCATAGAGGGGGAATAACATAGTGCTTCCTATTGTGTGCAGGTTCCGTGTCCCTTTCTCCTCAAAAACAAAGGAGCGCGGTGAAACAAAGCAAAAATGAAATGAAGCAAAATGAACACGGCCGCAAAACAATGGGGCGGTTGTTCGAGAGCGACAGACCTTCTTAAGCCATGAGCTCATTATGTTTTGTCATGGGATACAGTCTCCATGGCACCACCAATCTACCTGATCACAGCGTTGAGCCTGCACGATGAACCTGGATCTTTCTCTCCTCCTTTATCACTCTACCTCTCTATTCTAGTTACATTTAATATTCTTTATTGCCAAATCTCAGTTCATTTTATAACAATAAAAAAGTCCCAATAAAAATTAAAAAACAATAATAATAATAATAATAATAATAATAATAATAATCATAGTAATAATCTCTCTCCCTCTCTCCGCTCCCTCTTCCTCCCTCTCTCATTGTCTCTCCCTCTGTCTCACTCTCTCATTGGAGACTCTTCTCTCATTTAGCCTTGTCCACCTGCTGACTCTCTCTCCCCGTGGGGGGGGTCTGGAGGGGGCTCGGCCGCACGGTGGCGATGCGCCCACATCCTGCTGCCGCCCCCACTGGCCCCCTCCCCCCGAGGACAGGCCAGGCCTGGGAGAGAGCGGCCCCCGACCACTTCATCAAACTCAGCCTTTTGCCCGCATTACTCATCTCCCAACACTAATTAATGCAATCAATAATCCCCCCCCCCCACGGCCCCCCCGAGACAGGACACAGGTGACCGCCCAACCCGAGATGGTCCGGAAGTTCCACCCACACTTCCCTCTCCATCGCAAGCAGAGCCACAGAGTTCCACCGTAACGTTGCCAACCGTCTCAATAACAGACACAGTGATCGGATCAAATACAGACGGTCGCTTTGATAGAAATAATTGTTCCACCATTAAAAACCCAGCATTAAATATTACATTTTTTTCACAAGACACTTACTTGGATGAAGAAAGTAAGTAAGTGTCTTGTGAAGTATAATCTTGAACGCTTAACTCTCATTTGCATAACCTAATGCAACATTTACATTTACACATTAGGTGTTTCTTAATGCTGCTTAATGTACTAATTTCTGCTCTGTTGTGCTCTATTGCCTGTAAGAGGATCAGTACAGACCCACTACTGACCCTTATTGTCTGCAATCTGATGCGACAGGAATGCTGAACTGTGAATTATTAGCTAGTGTGAATTGTTAGCTAGTTTGCAATGTGCATGTGTAGTGAGACTGACTGGGAGCCTGACTCAATACGGTTTCCTCTTTTCAATATAGCGATTAGAGTAATATAGCAATTAACACACAAGTGTCAAGTCAGCCCATTGCTCAAGGAAGGCCAAATTAAACTGCCGTGCATGTCTGTGGTAGGGGAAAAATCGACCTGAAAACCTCTGATCACACTCAATCACTGATCGCATATATTATACAGCACATATGCTTGTGTCACGTGTTGAACCACGCTGTTGGGGTGGCAGTGTAGTGTAATGGTTAGGGAGCTGAGCTTGTAACTCAGAGGTTGCAGGTTCAATTCCCAGGTGGGGCACTGTTGTTGTACCCTTGAGCTAAAGGTACTTAACCTGAATTGCTTCAGTAAAATATCCAGCTGTATAAATGGATTGTATGTAAACTGTGTAAGTCGCTCTGGATAAGAGCGTCTGCTAAATGTCTAAAATGTTCAAATAAAATGTAGAGTGGGTGTACTTTAAAGGCTTTTAAAGATGATTCAAAAGGCAGACAGGACACTTGAGGGCGTTGTACTCTTGAGCAAGGCACCTAACCTGAATCACTTCGGTGGATATCCAACTGTAAAACAAAAAGACAATACTGTACACATTTCCCAAACAAAATAGTGTACACGTTGTTCCGGATAAGGGAAAACGGCAGAGCGCAAATAATTAAATAATGTAGACGGCGGAGCTGTGGCTCATTGTGCCGTCGACCGAAGGGACAGCTACCTCTCAGCCACCGCCGTTTTTTTCCAAGCGCATTGACAGCAGGGACCTCCAAGATAATGAAAGCCATTTGTAGCAATTTCTCGAATATTCTATTTTCCAAGGCCGAAGCCCATTCTTCCTGCCGTGCCTCTATGCCATTCCTTCTCCTCCAATCCCACTAAAAGCTTTGCTGAGAGTCGCCTGTTTTACCTGGTTGCCAAGGAGACAGACACACACACTACAGGACCAGCCTCACAAAGAACACGATTACAGAGAAAATCCAGTAATGTTACATAAGAACATAAGAATACATAATGAGGAGAACGGGTCGTTCAGCCCATCTAGGCTCATCATGTCCTAATCTAAAGGGTATTTAGCCTGGACTTGAATAGCCCAAGTGTTTCTGCCTCTGCTACCCGACCTGGCAAGCTGTTCCAGGCATTGGTTAGCACAAGTCAACAGATTATAAGGTGTGTGTGTCAAAATGAATAGCCTGGCTTAATTGGTCCAGTTATTTAATTAAACTGAGTAACTGATTGGCTGAATGGGCTAAATAAATAAATAAATAATAATTTAAAAAATGTACAAATCTTTTCCTTCCTTGTGTCACAGGTATGGTATGCAGCTGCAAACAACGATATCGATAGTTGTATTACTGCACTGATCTCTTGCGCGAACTATGATTGTTCCTACCATGTATTAATGCACATCTTGTAAGTTGCCCTGGAGCGTCTGCTAAATGCTTAAAATGCTAAATGTTAAATGTATTTGTAGGCCCCTTTCCTGAATTCACTGGGTCGTGACACATTGCCTTCACTGTCAACGACAGCTCATCCCCAGGTAAACCGTGGCAACACTAGAGATGCTGTCGCCATGCCGATGCATCTGTCTCAGTTTGTTCACAGACTGCCTCTGCACATTTTAATGGAACAATGGATGGTGATTAAA
This sequence comes from Aldrovandia affinis, assembly GCA_029706075.1. NCBI lineage: Eukaryota > Metazoa > Chordata > Actinopteri > Notacanthiformes > Halosauridae > Aldrovandia > Aldrovandia affinis. The sequence goes on along the minus strand of JAINUG010000363.1, from coordinate 435,127 downwards.
AAGCGCAAACTGCACTGTCAGTAGCTGTTTCAAATGAGAATGTTTTCCAGAATTTCTGTTTCATTTGACTATTGGGATAAACATAGCTCAGTGTTTGTGTACCAGAAAGTCCACTACAGAAGATGACATGTATGTATACTTGTTTAAAACTTCCTCTAAAAAAACCCCCAAAAACACAAAAACATTTTACTAACCTTTTCCTTCCCGGTGTTACAGGTATGGTATGCAGTTGCCAACCACAATGTCTATCGCTGTACTACTGCACTGATCTCTTGCTCTCTTCTCTTGATCATACCATTTTATTGTATTAATGCACATCTTGTAAGTCGCTCTGGATAAGAGCGCCTGCTAAACACTTAAAATGTAAAATGTAAAAAAGTAATGACATCACCCATGTAGCCTCAATAAAAGTGGAATCAGGCACCCTTCAACGGTGCCTATCAGTGCCAGTCACGAGAGTAGGATGCACATCTTAATGTGCAGAATAGCAGTAGTACTCAGGTATTTGTTACATTTGATATACTTTAGTTCAGAGGTGTCCAACCCTATCGGAGAAGGGCTGGTCTGGGTGCAGGCTTTTGTTCTAGCCCAGTGCTACTTCATCGAGCAAACAGTTGATTTCAACTAACTATGGTCTTCAATCAAGAGTTGGTCATGAATCAGATGTTTTAGTGCTGGGCTCACACTGGCCCTCTTTGGATAAGACTAGACACCCCTGGTTTAGTTTAGGTACTCAAAATGTAGCTGAATAGGCCATAACTATTGAAGTCTTACCTTACTCAACATCAAATATTGTTCAAATTGTTCGACCACTGACAGTCCAGGGTGGAATAAAGGATTGAATACCATCCTTTTCTTTGTCATTTTGTGTACTGCAATTGAGTCAGTTGTGTTTTAATTGAATGAACAAACGCTGATGCTCGAGATCTTTTGTAAAGACATATGCAGTAAATGTGTTAAAGAAGAAACTGCATTTTTTACTTGCTTTGGATCATTATATAAATGGATTTAAAAGAGCTTTCGAATAACAGCAGCAACGCCAGGCTGTTATAATAATGGGGTTGTCACTCACACTCACACATCACATGATGGTGAAGACGAAAAACTGAAAACAGGAAAACTGAGTTCCACGAGTCTTAAGAAAGACGCTGCTCTGTATACGACTGAGAAAATATAAATATGTGAAAAAACTTTGTATTTTTTGTTCTATATCAAAGAACCACTGTGTTGAGGGACTGCCTGTAAACAAGTCCTGATACGCAGATATACTCAGGTAAGGACAACAGTGATTCAATATTTTACTGTATCCCACAGGGTTAGACAGTAATCATTCAATAATCGTTCATTTATTCATTCATTATCTAAGCCGCTTATTCCTGGTCAGGGTCGCGGGGGGGCTGGAGCCGGAGTCTATCCCAGCATGCATTGGGGCAAGAGGCAGGAATACACCCTGGACAGGTCGCAAATCCATGGCAGGGCACATAAACCATTCACCCACACACATACCTACAGGCAATTTAGACTCTCCACTTAGCCTAACGTGCATGTCTTTGGACTGTGGGAGGAAACTGGAGTACCTGGAGGAAACCCACGTGGACACAGGGAGAACATGCAGACTCCACACAGAAAGGCCTCTGGCTGGGATTCGAACCCGGGACCTTCTCACTGTGAGGCGACAGTGCTATCCACTGCACCACCTCAATAATAGTTCAGCACCACAAAACAATTATTACTATGGGGAAAAAGGGGGATCAAACCAGTAAGAGCTCTTGGCACCCACGTGTACCACCCTCATCAACTGATCTAGGATCAGCTGACGCAGCCCCAGCTCTAACTCAAACTATGTAAAAAAAAAAGAAGCTGAAACTGTTCCTGGGTCAGCTGTTGGGTGTTGACAATCCACCACAGTCTAAAAAATTGTGAAGGACCAAGATGGAAAGTGTTTGCCAGGGGTTAGGCTTGTGAAGCCAGGGGGGGGAACAATATTCCGGTGAAAGACTTCAGTCGCAGGAGGACCCAGAGGTAGCGTCGAAAGGGCACTGTCCTCAGCTGCAGCGCGGAATCGCAGAGCTGTGAACGCTAAGCCCCGTCGAGAATATGCAGCCCTCCAGAAATGATCCTTGATTAAATCCGTCTAAATATATACACGCCCCGCAATTCACAAATCCTGCCGTAACGGCTTTAAAAAAAGAAGAAGAAAAAAAAGAAGACTCTCTCGAGCGAACATATCAGTAGAGCGGAGTCCGTACATTCCGGTCCGACAGCGAGTCTCCGCTTCGTTCAGCGCCGTCTGTGTTCCTTCCCTCTAAACTCAAAGGAAATTAATCTATCAGGAAAAGCCACATTGGACGGGACTATCAATCTCCGGCCCTTCCAGCGCTAATCTATATTTAGAGAGTAATTTATCAGACGTGCGGAGGAAACCGAAAGGGTTTGGAAACAGAAAACAAAGTTTGCCATCGCTTTGGGCATTACTTTCCTTCACGACAGACTCAGTGGCCCCCCCCTCCTCCTCCCCCCCTCCTCCCCTCCTCCTCTCCTGTGTTAGCGATCTCCAGCAGAGCCAGCTCCGGCGTGCGTATTATGATTAAACACCAGTCCAGAGCCGGGGAATCGTCCGCCTAAACGAGGTGTGCTAAACCCCGCTCCGCGGCTGATGAGTGGCCACTACATTTATTCATCTTGCATTTGCAGCCTCACAGGGGTCCAACCATCACAACGTTAGACACAAACAGATTCAATTACACTAATATGATACCGTCATTAGGACCTTGTTATGTTTTGTAGGCCCACAGAAAACTGGCTGCAGTCAAACAGAAGCACAGAGAGAGAGAGAGTGAGAGCTGTGATGGAGCACAGAGGAGCCCACAGACACAGAGAGAGAGAGAGAGAGAGAGAGAGAGAGAGAGAGAGAGAGAGAGAGAGAGAGAGAGAGAGAGAGAGAGAGAGAGAGAGAGAGAGAGAGAGAGAGAGAGAGAGAGAGAGAGAGAGAGAGAGAGAGAGAGAGAGGGCTGTGATGGAGCATAGAGGAGCCCACAGACACAGAGAGAGAGAGAGAGAGAGAGAGAGAGAGAGAGAGAGAGAGAGAGAGAGAGAGAGAGAGAGAGAGAGAGAGAGAGAGAGAGAGAGAGAGAGAGAGAGGGAGAGAGGGGGCTGTGATGGAGCATAGAGGAGCCCACAGACACAAAGCAAACCAGCTGCTCAAACAAGTGAACCAATAGTATGTGAAGACTGCTCCAGCAAGAAAAGACTAACAACTGAACAAATACACAAAAAACCTCACAAAAGCCCTTCCTTCTCCAAAAACCACTGCCTTCTACTACCACTTCCTGCTTTGTGCTTTGTGCTATTCGGAGGTGTCATATTATTCCCACAGACTTCCTTAAGTGCACCTAGGGCCGTTCTTTGAACAGTTACCCTTTAAGGTGTATATGCATTTGGAACTTGGATGCCAAAGGAAAGCGTTTCCTTACACGTAACACACACAAATCAAAGACTTTCCCTGGACTTTATACTTTCCTCATAGAATGGCCCCAGATGCTTTTTTTAAGGAAGTAACTTTTTGTCCAAGAAGACAAGCAATATTGCAAAACAGCATTAGAAGACAACATTTGTTTGAAGTTTTCCAAAGGAGGCAACAAAGCCACTAGTACAGTGGTGTCTCCATTATTTCTGGAAAGTGCCACAGTGCCTGTCTTGGTTAAACTAAACACTTTGTTTAAAGTCAAAATTGGATTAAACTAAACACTCACCTTGTTTCCAAGGCCTAAAATGGCTGCTGATTGAAGACAGACCCACAAACAGTGGTTCTCTGTATTCCATCAGTTGGTAGAGCGCAGGGTCAGCCATTGGCGCCGCTGGAGGTTTTGGGTTCAGTGCCTTGCTCAAGGTCACATATACTGAAAATGAATGCATTCACTACTGTTCATTGTTTTTCGCCTTCCTGGATAAAAACAACTGCTAAATGGCGTATATTACAAAAGAACTGCAGTAACTGCACCCCTCCCTGAGTTTGACAGCCCAGCCCTAGAACTCCGGTAGCTGTGGTGCATGCTAGGGATTCCTCGAGAAAGCCCTGAAGAAGAGTGGACAGGGCTTGGGAGGACATGAGAACTGGTCTCAGCGTCTCCCTTCCTGTCCACTGGGGGCAGGCTTTCCCTTGGTCTCCCTGCCAATCTCCCCATGCATCTAAATTGGATTTCTCAGCTCCCGTCTCATCTTTTTGAGCATGGGTGGAGAGAGCGGGGAGCTGGAGATGACGTGCCATAAATCTAACGGAGGCTTTCAGGAGGACTCCTTCCTCAGAGCGCTGCCCCCCCCCCCTCCTCAGTCAGTCTCTTCACAGCTGCTGCTAGAGATTTTATGAGGGGGGGGTTTAACCGCCGTGTCCGACCCCTCGTAAGGTCGGCTAGCGGGTGTGTGACCTCATCGCTCACACCCACATAAAACATACAATACAATACAACACAAAAAGCTCGTATATCGCGCTCTTCTTGCAAACAACCCAGGGCACTTTATGAAGAGAAAAATACAATAAAAAAATAAATAACAATTCAATAAGTCAATAAATAAGTCCAAACTAGGAAGACTAGACACATGGGAACAGGTAAGTCATTCCAAGCGCTTTACAAAAGATTTTAAAATTAAAATTAAAATCAAAATCAGCTGAAAATCCAAACTAGGAGGTTTAAAACATGTCCTTGTTCTGCCCTAACAAACGCTTTCCCAATGGCTGCTGCTCAGCACTCCGTAGAGAAGTGACAGACTCAACAGGCCAACAGCACCCAGAAAAAAAGCCACTGACAAAACTGCAGACATTCCTGGAGTCACCTGCAGATATACTGTAGATCTATCTATCATCTATCTAGTTAGCGACTATAGACAAAGTCTATCTAACCCAATGAAGCAACAGGTTGCAACAATTCCACAACTACAGCCATGTTCACCCCATCAACCTGCAGGCAGAACAGGTCAGATCTTTCCCCCCGCTCAGCACTTTTAGATCAAGGCACATCTAACCCATTTCTGTAATATGTTGAAGCAATTCCACTGCTGACACAGTCACCACGTTGTTGAGACAGAGCTAAAGCAGGGGTTATAAGACAAGCGTTCTCCAGCTCAGATACGACACAGTGTCAGAGGAAGGGCCAGCGGGCCCAGGAAGCAGCGGTCCTTACCCAGTCGTGGGTCATACTGCCTCATCTGCACCTCCTCCACGCATTCTGCAGGGAACCAGCCCGTCCGTCCCTTCACCGAGCCTTCCCAGAATCCTCCCTCGCCGATGCTCAGCACTGAGGGAGAGAGAGAGAGAGAGAGAGAGAGAGACAGAGAGAGAGAGAGAGAGAGAGAGAGAGAGAGAGGGAGAGAGAGAGAGAGAGAGAGAGGGGGAGAGAGAGAGAGAGAGAGAGAGAGAGAGAGAGAGAGAGAGGGGAGAGGGGAGAGAGGGAGAGAGGGAGAGAGAGAGAGAGAGAGAGAGAGAGAGAGAGAGGAGAGAGGGGTTTAGTTACATTTTGCAGACAGTTGCTGACATTTACATTACATTTTAAGAACATTTTAAAATAAGGGCATTGGACCAGGAGTGAGGATAAACACTAAGATTTGTTACTTAATTGTGTCTAATATTGTAGGACTGACCAGTTCATTTATTCACCCGTAAGCAATTCATCATTACATTTTAAGTTTAGAACCTATTGTTACAATTGTCAGAGGGCAACTCCCGGGGGCCTCCCGGTCTAGCGGTCACAACGTTTGATGCTGGCCACTGCGACCGGGGTTCGATTCCACCGGAGTCAAGTCGGCTCTGGCTGGGAGTGACACCATGGGGTGTAATTGGCTACTAAACTGGAATAAAAATGGAATATAGAGTCAGGTCCAGAATTATTAGCACCCTTGAAGAAAATGAGCAAAGAAGGCGATGGTGATCTCAGTCTCCAGATTTGTGCTGCAGAATTTGAGGAGGGCAGAACACAAGCACAGGCCGAAATATTCTGTTTGTTGGAACGGTCAAAGATCCCTCCAATACGTTCACCAATCTCATAAAGCACTAGAGAAGACGACCTTTTAATGCAGATTTATTTTTGTTGGATTTTATTTTAAATAATTATCAGGGGTGCCAATAATTGTGACATGTATATTTTTTGAAAAATAAATATTACTTGTTAAAGAAAATGTTTTTCTCTTAACAATCGTATTAGTATAAAATAGCATAATTTAACAATTTTCTGAGCACAAAATATAGCTAGTAAAGTAGCTGTATTGTTTATTTTCTACAAATTATTATTTTTTTTTTTTTTTGTTCATCAAGGGTGCTAATAATTCTGGACCCGACTGTACACTTATTGCCCCAGCTTAATTTCCTGACAGGAACCCTTTTCTGATTTACGTACAGGACCACTATCAACCTTTCATACAGTACTACATCGTACTGTAGGTCGCCACAGTGTTTCAATCAGAAACAGGCACCACTCATGCTGATTTGAGGAAAAAGTTTGATTAACCAAAGGAGGACCAACAGTTAATGATCCTTTGGGATTTAGTGAGAGACCGTTAAAATGGTAATATGTAAGGACATATGCACTCAGGTTCACACAGACAAACACATATTCGCGCAAAGAAATGTTATATTTTCGCAAGAACAAAATAAACCCGTTGGTATGCAGTTTGTTGGGGATATCAAAGGCTTCACTTAACACATTTCCAAATGTTTGTTTGTTGTTTCTTTCCATCTGACTCAAAAAGATAATGAGGTTTGTTAACACCGGCAGTAGCACAAAACAGGTGATGTTAATATAATTTACACCTGTTAAGAGAATTAAAGCACTATCTTCTGATCAACATCATTTGCCACACCACACTAAAAGCAGCATATTAGACCAGGAGACTGTTCTTTCTCACTCCCTGACTGCTGAAGTATTTTCACCCCACAGTTGCTAGGAAACCACCCTGTCAGGTTTGCATTGGCCAGCTTAAAACATTAAAGTATTTATTGCCGATTTTCCCTGGGAAGGAGCTACATTCTCATCAAAATCTTTCTCACAGTGCATTAAATACACTACTGCCCACAGCTAGAAATAAGTATAGCTTCCAGGGCCACACAGCATTCTGGGACATTCCGTTTCTGAAGCTCCGAATTTCAGTGAAATCACCCCAGAAGAGCGAGAGGAGGGAGGGAGAACTTGGGTGTCTGTGAAAACTTCTGTGACCTACTTCGCAATTTCTTTGGATCGAAAAATCTCCTTGGGGCAAGCGTTTAAGCGAACAAGGGCCCCGCTACGATGAAAACAGTCAATACAATGGGAACGTGAAGCAGTGCAGAGAGAAAGAAGCTGGTTTCAGAGAAGAAAGGAGTGGAGGGACACGGAGAAAGAAGGCAAAGTGTTGCCCAGTGTGTGGTCTGCTCAGAGCACACCGTTACGGAGATAACGTCTCTCCTGCAGCTCCAGGGAGGGAAGTGACCCCACATGAACTGAGAGGTCTGATCTCAGCCTCAGAGTCTCACGCAAAACCTCCTGTTTCCGCTCCTGCATCTGCTCAGGCTCCCGATTACCCCCCCCCCCTGTCACCAGCAGAGGGGCCCCTCCCTGTTCAATTTTGGTCCCGGAGAAATCGACCCGGGTGGCTGTTGGAAACGGGGATCGATGCCATCCCTCCGTTCCTAGCTGTCCCTGCCTGCCTAGACCCCATGTCCCCCCCACCCTCCTCACGCACGGACCCTCTGTGATTAGGACGCTCCGAAGCTAGATTGATAGGCCCCTCGAGTACAACCCCCCACGTACTTATCCAAGAGTGGCACTCAGGCCTTGCAGACGCGAGCGGCCCTGGAGGGGACTGCAGTTTCCCCTCTCGCTGGGACTGCGGGAACGCTGAGCGATCACTCCAGCCGAGAGCACGCTCGGCCGCGCAGAGCAGGCGCGCATGCTAACCGCCATCGTTAAAGCGTTTAACAGCAGCGCCACATACACACGCCCAACCAGCATCCTTAATGTTCCACATCAATACAGTTACAGTTACATTTACGTTTACATTTTAGGCATTTATCAGATGCTCTTATCCAGAGCGACTTACACAGTTTACATTTCTTTACATACAATCCATTTATACAGCTGGATATTTTACTGAAGCAATTCAGGTTAAGTACCTTTAGCTCAAGGGTACAACAGCAGTGCCCCCACCTGGGAATCGGGGCAACCTCTCAGTTACAAGCCCAGTTCCCTAACCATTACACTACACCGCTACACTGCCGCCATACTCGCTCTCCCCGTCAACACACATCATAAATGAATGGGCACTGTCCATCCGTGCGCTCCAGAGACGCAAGGACCCCCACAGCCAAACAGCGAACAGGAAACAAAATCCACACTCTGCAGCTACTGCGGTCATGACAAGAGGCTTGAGGAGAGATCCCAGTCTACTCAAGAAGAACCTGATCTAATGTCAGGTGACAGGAAGTACAGGTGGAAAGGGCACACACACCTCTGTGACACAGAGGTGAGGGAACACAACTGTTCTGTCCCAATTGCTGCACCTGTGCACATGTTGGAAATGCATGTGCAAGGTTTACGGAGCGCTACTGTGGCTTATGGGAAAAAAAACATTTGGACGTGCAGCTCATCTCCTGCATTCCCCAAATAAACCTTGCCCCCACCATTGTCATGGTTTCAACACACCTGCTGTGACACAGCACTTGCACCTGTGCGATCTTCCGTGGGAAAAAAACAAGAGACTCAAAACCCACCTTTTCAGACTCCACTACCACTGAACTCTGTACGTCTAGCCAATTGATCTTACCATGTATTAATGCACATCTTGTAAGTCGCTCTGGATAAGAGCGTCTGCTAAATGCTTAAGATGTAAATGCAGGGGAGCACACGCCGTACGAGGCAGCTGTAAAACGGTCAAACAGCAAAGTGTTCCAATTTGCAACGGTAATCAGCTTACTGGTCACGGTTAAGTATGTGCTGGAATTTTATACGATTTTAATTGTGACTTTTAATGGCACAGGATTTGGTCGTTAAAAAAATAAACACAGTCAATTGAACTCGATGGTTATATATCGCACGAGAGTTTAAAACTAAAACGTTGGCAACAATCCCCAATAACAACAGCAGCGCAGAACCCTGATAAGCGTAGCTTGAATAAATCCTGGTGCAGGAAAGCATCCTCACCTCTGAGCTGAAGCAGAGTGGCCAGGCTCTCATTTCAGCCCCACGGGGGGCACCCACTCTGCAGCTAACTCCAATACCACTGACCTCCAATACCACTGATCTCCAGTACCACTGACCTCCAACACCACTGACCTCCAATACCACTGACCTCCAACACCACTGATCTCCAATAGCACTGATCTCCAATAGCACTGATCTCCAATAGCACTGATCTCCAATAGCACTGATCTCCAACACCACTGATCTCCAATACCACTGATCTCCAATACCACTGATCTCCAGTACCACTGACCTCCAACACCACTGACCTCCAACACCACTGACCTCCAACACCACTGATCTCCAATAGCACTGATCTCCAATACCACTGATCTCCAACACCACTGATCTCCAATACCATTGATCTCTCACAAGCATGTGTTAGCAAGACACGGGTAGAGGCATTGGGAGAAACAACCCAGATTTTATCCCATTTTATCCCAATTTAGTAGCCAATTACACCCTCTATTTTTCATGTCAATCCCCCCCCTCGTATTGTGAGTTCGCTGCCGTAGCCCTGTGACTGGCAGTGACACGGGCAAAGTATCGTCTCCTTCGAGATGGCACACACCAAGCTGTTGACCGTAACTCCGGTACTCCAGAGCCAAACTTCCTGTCGGCTTCCCTCCCCCCTCCCTGGGGCGGACAGCCAATTGCCAGCCCCTGGTGGCGCTCCCGGCCAGAGCAGATTCTGGAATTGAACCTCGGTCGCAGTGGCCAGCATCCAGAACGCTGAAACAACCCATTTTGACCCCAACCACAGCATCATTAAAATGGGGGAGGGTGAGCCGGCACGAGTCCGTCGAGGAGCAGGAAAGGCGTCTACGGTCGGGTTCCGTCTCGGAGGAGGCGGATCTACCGGCCTGGAAAAATGGTCTCATTACCCAGAGGACGGGTGACGGACTCGTGGGGGAGGGTGAATTGAGATAAATGAGGGTATAATTGGCAACCAAAGAAAAATGGGAAAAATTTGAAACTATAAATTACAAAAATAATAATAATAAAGGACGCAGGTTGAGAGCAAGGATCGGTTTAAATGTAAGACTTCAGCCTCCTCCGTTTCACATTCACCAGCTGCGACCGATGCTGGAATATGCACACACATATTTTAAACGCATCAATAAAGCTGTGCCAAAAACAACAACAAGGTATTCTTTCCCTGATACTGAAGGGTCACACACACAAGGTTACCCAGGTGCAGAACCCGCCAGGAAATGTGAAAACAATCCGACATCATGTCAAAAGCCTCAGACTGTGACCGGTACACCCTGTGACCGGAGCCGTTTGAGAGGCCATAACAGGCCGCTGAAGAGCGGCGGAAAGCGGTCCGTTAGGCTTGACTGGCAGCTGTGAAACACATCGCATGGGCCTGTCGCACATCGGACACACTAATCCCCCACTCGCAGATTGGGTCTCACACTTTAAACCATCTTCGGTAGCACTTACAAATCCGTTTGAAATGACTGCAGGGCCAACAAGTTAATTTGTAACAGTATGGGAGTCACTGTATTGATCAGCGGTGCCCTTCAGAGCAGGCGGCCTAGATCCACTGGCACTGTGCACTCCTCTACTACTCTAGGATATATGTTATTATTATTATTATTACTATTATTATTATGATTATGATTACTACTACTACTAATACCTCTACTACTACAGTTCAATTATTAGAAATGATATATATATATGTGTGTAATAAAAAGTTAGTCTTACAGTAGTTGTTGCAGGCAAAGCTTAAGTCAAAGAAGGGGTAAAAGGTATGCAACAATATTGACTTAGACAGAAAAAGATGACCTAGATTCAATCTAACAGATTTATGGCAAAAACAGTTCAATCTGATAAGTCTTAAATTTAATCTGCAGTCAGACCTCTACTACTACCTCCAGTACTATTAATAATAATAATGCACATTTCCCATATATAGGGCAGTGTACAGGAAGGCAGTGGGATAAAACCAGGGATGTGATGGTCAGGGGCGGCACGAGGGGGTGGCTTAATGGGCTTAAGCCCCGAATGTTTCTAGAAAAGGCCCGGATCTTTTACATTTTTTTATTTTTTATAACCACACGATGTGTGACATTTTTCCTCCCTAGTCTTTCTTCTGACTCTGTAATCAGAACCATGATGTAATGGAGCAAATTTCCACGATAAACCACTGGACACCACAGTCCCGTGTCGTGTATGCCTTGTGTCTGTCCGTGGGCTAAGCCCCGAATGTCTTCAGCCCCCAGCACCGCCCCTGGTGATGGCCAGTGAAGCGGACTCCTCTTAGGCGTCCCATCCAGAGTGCGGGTAACAGGCACCTCAACCTCCAGGATTTCCTTTTAATCCGAATTACCGTTGCATTTACATTTACATTACATTTTAGGCATTTAGCAGATGCTCTTATCCAGAGCAACTTACACAGTTTACATTTCCTTACATACAATCCATTTATACAGCTGGATATTTTGCTGAAGCAACTTTAGGTTAAGTACCTTGCTCAAGGGTACAATGGCAGTACCCCACCTGGGAATTGAACCTGCAACCTCAGCTCCCTAACCATTACACTACACTGCCAGCCCACGTTGCGACACGTCTGGTAGATTCTGCAAATATACAATCACATAGACGCTGCAAAATTATTTATGGTGACATTATTTTCCAGTAGTTCATTGATCGAGAAGCGCAGCCACACTCTAATAGCATATTTAGTGCCAAGGCATGGGTTTTGGGTGCCACGGTGGTGCAGTGGATAGCACTGTCGCCGGACAGCAAGAAGGTCCCGTCTTGGTGCCAGATATTTTGACATTTTGTCTCAATTTTAATTCCAGCAACAGGGCCTCTGCTTGATTCAAGTTCATTCACAATCTTAACAACAAAAAAAAGGCTGATATTCATGATCTGAGGTACCTGTCAGAACACACAAAAGGCAGTACTTCTTAAAATAGCTATTCACAATGGAATTTTTCATAAATGTGGGTCAATTAAACATTAATAAAGGAATCAGTTTTGAACGTGGGAACAATGTCCACTTGTCTGGGCGAATGTACAGAGCTTTGAGGAGAAGTCACGGGGGGGTTTTGAAAAGAGAAAGCTTGTTAGTGCTTCGAAGGCTATTAAATTCCACTCTGCTGTGAGCAGGACAAACTGTGGACTCTTAATGTCTCCCATTACTCACAGGTTCCAACCCCTCGGTCACCTCTCCCATTATCTCTGTCCAGGGAGGGTCTGTCTGGGCCTTTCGGGAAGGTGGGTGGGGTGGGTGGAGGGGCTCAAGGCTGTCTCGTTCGTGTGTCCGAGTGCATACCGCTGTGTTATCAGCTGGATCGCGAGGGCAGGCTGAGACACAACCTTCTGTCACACACTCAACACCAGCAGGTTCTGTCACACACTCAACACCAGCAGGTTCTGTCACACACTCAACACCAGCACCTTCTGTCACACACTCAACACCAGCAGGTTCTGTCACACACTCAACACCAGCACCTTCTGTCACACACTCAACACCAGCACCTTCTGTCACACACTCAACACCAGCAGGTTCTTCAGTTTCTCATGGAGGATCTCTTGTCATAACTGAACACATAATTTAAATATATATAACGCATACATATGCATCCTCCAAATTGTTGTTTACAAATGACAACATCACGTGCAAATGAAAAAGGGGACAAGAGAGATATGTCTATCCCTGTATTACTGCACTGATCTCTTGCGCGGACTATGATTGATCTTACCATGTATTAATGCACATCTTGTAGGTCGCTCTGGATAAGCGTAATGTAATATAGATACATGTGTTTAACCTGCTGAGGATTGGTCAGCATAGGAGCGTCCATTCGAGCAAATGTCCACATGCTGACGAGGCCTCAGCAGACAAAAGGAAATGAATTGATATTTTTAGATTTTTCATTTCACTTCATTTGTATTATCGTCCTAGGTGCTAACCTTTAAGGCCTTCTTGTAATAATGTTTTGAGCCTGTTGGCAGAAAAAGGCAGTAATAAAATATTGTAATATTATGTCATTACTAGCTGGGTGAATTGCCACCCTTGGATTCTGTCATGGCATGGGGGTTGGCCCTGCACAGGCAGATCCTATTTGAAATGCAGTTGTTTATTGTGTAAACCCATGTCTGTAAGTATGGAATTCACACATTACAGTCACCATTTATTCAGCAAATATCCTGTGTGTAGAAAATAATAAAACAATAAAGCAAAAAGCGTTCATAATCATTCTCCTAGAACTCTGTACATTTCATGAGGAGATTTCCCGATGGATTTGAGAACCCTGTTGGGAAACGGCTCGAAATGCGCTCCGCAAGAGAAACAATCTGGGCTCACAGTTGCGATGTTGTGCATCAGTCTTATCCGGCGAAGCCGCGATGCCCTGCTGTGCACCTCCAGCGCATTCTGTTTGGCCCCCGGCATGGAGCCAATTCCTCGATTCTTATTGGAGAAAAATGCCCTCTTCTCTCACCTGTCTGCTAGATTTGAGTTTTGTGTCAAACTAAAAAAAAACTCCAGCCAAGCTTTGCTCCCCGCCCCCTGCCCCTCTGCTCCAATCCCTCAACCTAAATCTGCAACATAGATCTCTGCAGGTGGCTCCAGACCATGGCGTCCTACTGAGATGTTTTCTACAGACCTTCTTTCTGGCGACTTCTTTCATTCTCTGAGCTCGTGCCAAATCATTTGTAGGAGATGACTCACAAGCAGGCTTTTTAGGCTTGAAAGGAAATGCTGTACTGTGCAACATTTCTTTACATGTTACAACAACTGATTTAATTCAAGTGCTGATGTTTAGAATTGCTCCTGATATTTTTAAGGACAGATGGGGGCAGAAGCGTCCGGATTCTGACATTGTGAGTGCAGGGATTTGGACGAATGCAGCTCGGCATGGCTCGGAAATGTAAAAAACTAAAACAGTTGTGATTGTAAGGGCTGGCGGGGTGAATGGGTTTAATGTTACGCTCTGCCACGCTCTCACACTGTCGGGCAGCCCACGTGTTTAAGGGTCGTATACCCCACAGGCTTGGGTCACTACGCGGTGTTATTGTCCTCACAGGGGGTGTCAAGGGAGACCATGTACAGGCCTCTACATGCTCGAACGACAACAACAGGACAGCAACACAACCAGGGCTCTGCAACATCAACGCAACCCTTGCGACCCACGCAGAGGGGGTTTCAGAGGGTGTCGCGTACCTAGCACAAAAATCTAACTCGCGACAGCAGCGCAACCGTTCACGTAGATGTTGCGCATCATTGATTGGTTGGTTAGCGAATGGAGGCGGAGCTGTCATAGTTCATAGTTCATAGGTCACAGTTCATCAAGCTAGTAGCTAATGATATAGATAGCTAGCATCATTTGTTCGACACGGTATAAAATGAACCATCTTCAGGAAAGATTGGCTGAAGAAGTTCGAAGGTACAGGAGTTTCCCTGCTTTCATGAAAACTTTATCGACCTTGTTCAATACATTGACACCTACTAGTGTACAGAAGTGTAAGGACACCATGTCACATAGGTTGCGCAGAAGTATAAATTGCCCAAACCAAACATATATGCTTACTTACTTTTTTTAAATGTAAGTTTTTGTCCCCAATTTGGAAGCTAATTACACTATCTATTTATTTCGATGAATCCTCCCCCCCACAAACTTGCCGCCCATCTCTGCGGGGCAAGCTACTCTCCGAGGCCGGCGATGATCCGCCTCCTTCGAGGTTTACGTGCTTCACGGTGAGTTTGTGCCGACCAACCTCCCCCTTCCCTCTTGAGCGGACAGCCAAACGCCGCCCCCGATCGGGGCTAATGGCTAGGGCCAGTCTGGCAGAGACTGGTTTCAAACCGTGTCCCTGATAGACAGCTCACACTCGTACAGGACCAGCCAAATACGGATGCGTTAGACCTCTACGCTATCCGCCAGCCCCCATGCTTACTTACTTACTGGACTTACAGATCAGAGCCAATCACAGCATGTCAAATGCAATTGCGCTCTGCGACCATGACAGTGGACAACAGTGAGCGCTAATAACTATGACGACAATACCACCCGTAACTGAGATCCAATTATATTTCTATAATTATACAATGATTACAGTGTATGCCACCGCGTGTATGAGAGATTCACTATATGTGTGCTGATAACTGAGGTAGCTCTGGTAAATGACAATAAATCACTGTGAATAATTTGGTAGATATTGCTGCGGGCATAAAGAAATTGGGGAAAAAAAACAAAAACAAGTACACGTTTTGACAGTTTTTGTAGTGGCAGCTGAATAAAACTTCTTTATGTTCCATCAAGGGGGATCATTGACCGTGAGTGTTTCTCAAAGACTCACACAAACACGCATTTCACAAGGTGGTTTGTAATAGTGTCTGTGTCCTTTGATGCTCTAAATGTCTTTTTGTTCCTCCATGATATGCACACTGAGCACCAACTCTGCACTGAACTGTCATTGCATTAGTACAGAAATGTTGTCTGAAAAACAGATCAGTACCAATGGGTGAACCAAACCTTTATATAGACTTAGTGAATGCAGGTGGTGCAGTGGATAGCACTGTCGCCGCACAGCGAGAAGGTCCCGGGTTCGAATCCCAGCCGGCGTGGGTTTCCTCTGGGTACTCTGGTTTCCTCCCACAGTCCAAAAACATGCACGTTAGACTAATTGGATAGACTAAATTTGCCAACTTGTGATTTGTAGAACTCTCGTCTTCTCACATTTAATACCGTCCAGAAGAAAGAATGTTTACCAACAATTTACAATTTGATTTTTTTCAAGCAATTATAATTTGGTTTAGTTCTCCCAACAAAACTCAAGTCGCATGTGATTTATCCCTTAACCCTTGAATCCGTAGCGATGGGCGTTTTGTGATTGTTTCCGAGACGCTTTTGAAAGACCTGAGGTTGTGTTTCTGAAGAAAGGAGCAGGGATGTAATCCCTGGGCAGTGGGCACACATTTCATTACTCTTGATTACTATTGCACACCTTGTTTTTTGCTCACCTTTCCGACTACTTTAGTGTGCATATTTCCCGACAGAAAATGTAGACAGAAATATCATCTCTGCCTTTTGCACTGTGTAAGCTAGTCTCTTAGCAACAGGCGCATGGCTAGACATGGAAGGCATAGAGGATGAAACCGTTATCAAGTGCAAACTTTCAGGATGGCTAGTTACTGCAAATGCTTTTTAGTGCGAGGAGAAACATCTCGCGATCAAATCAGTCTATGATGGAATGTCTAAAAGGCACTGCAATGCATCTCTAAAACAAATATACAACAAAAAATCTATATATAACGTTTGCGTATGCGTAACCAACGCAGGCAGCATTGTTCACATACTCCACTGCGTACTTTATGTCTGTCTGGATGTTTAAAAGCTATATCCACGAGGGGGCAGAACAGAACTGTGGGGCCGAAATGAATTTGTCTCTGGCCTGGTTGGTACTTTGACAACTACTCAATGTACAGCGCAGCGGTGCCAACATGTACATCGGGATGAAACCATGTTTACTGTCTTTTTCAAAGTCAAATGTCAAATAAGCTAAACTAAACTAAACAACGGAGATGGTATAGATGGTATTAGACCATTAAATGTATCCCAGCATAACGACGGAGAGTATGTTTCTCTCATTCTACCGATGAGAGAAATTCACGATGAAAAGCATCATCAGTATTTCCGTGGACATACAGTGGACATGTGGCGGACATTTGATGACTTGCTTGGTCGGGTGTCCCCACTCATTACACATCGAAACACGCACAGAGAGCCAGTGGGTGAAGCAGAGCGGCTTGCCATCGCCCTTCACCCGCCCCCCACGATGTATGTCGGTATTGCACCTCGTGTACGCGTAACGTTAATTCTTGAGGACGTGCACAAGGTACGCACCCAACGACCGCAGGACGCGTGGCAGCCATTCTACGTTCGCGTACGCGCATTTAAAGTGAAGTATATTTAGGCCTTAAAGCTTTCCATCTATTTAGTTGCCAGAAAGAACAAACTACTAATGACACTGCAAGGCTAAGGAGTCCACGTTGCACACTGACATTGACAGGACGTCCCGCCTCCTTCCTCCGTGCTCCTGGGGTATCCCGGGGACACATTGTGCACACAGGAGCCAGAATGCAGTCCCGTGCTCTTCTCTGGCCAGCAGTGCCTACCGAAAGCACTGGGCCCAACTTGATTAAACCGGGAAAATCTTGCAAAATCAATACCAGCTGGAGAGAGCCACAAATTACCTGAAAGGCCTCAGAAGAAGCAATGAAAATGGGGGCCGGTGTGAATGTTTCAACGGCTTGAAGGGAGAGTGTGCAGATCAATGCAAAGAAAGAGCAGCCTTTTTTCTGTTTTTTTTCTGACATTTAATACACCACGGCTAATCGGCACTTTCCCCTGCGTCTCTTTGAAAGGATCCAGCACATTAAGGACAGACAAACACGACGCTGGAGAAATGGCTTTGACTCTTCTGACAGCCAAGCAAAAGTAAATACAGTGATTTTACCCTTTGGTAAATGTTACTTGTTTCCCTCACTGATTACAGGGCTTGTCGCTCCAGTGAGAAAGTGAGAGTGAGAGAGAGAGAGAGAGAGAGAGAGAGAGAGAGAGAGAGAGAGAGAGAGAGAGAGAGAGAGAGAGTGAGAGAGAGAGAGAGAGAGAGAGTGAGAGTGAGAGAGAGTGTGAGAGAGAGAGAGAGAGAGAGAGAGAGAGAGCTGGGAAACGAATGTGCCAGTCTTCATCTCTCCACAGCCATGTTTTTGCCCACCCCGTGGTGCTGTCAATCAATGCTTACACACAAGCCGTTCACCATGGCCTGCCGCCCCCTCACTACCCCCCTGTTAGAGTCGCTACACTGGGCGGGTGATGCCACTCTTATCCCGGCAGATTGTGGGTTGCTGTGCGTGCCACTTAGGCCAGGGCTTAATCTTAAAGGGTGCCGCAAATCCAGCAGTTTTTGAGTTCTCCATTGCCATTTTTCCACCGACAGCACGGCACGGCACGGTAACCATCCGTACCCGTAACTATCCCCTTCATGGGTCGAGTCCCTGTGTCATATTTCCACCGCACAACAGAACCGTGAAGATAGGAGGAGTTAGACAGGAGGAATTATCTGAAGTGACAAAAAAGAACGCGACCGCTGTGGTGACATTAGCATTGACATAGTAAACATTATAGCTCAAATTCACAAAAGCAGAAAACGTCTTTCCCCGAAACATTAGCTACAATTTTCTTACCTCTTTTCTTGGGAGTCATTCAGTAACTTCACACTAGGCTATATAATCTTTCATATTTATTATTCGACGTTGGTCCTCCAATGAATTGCTACATACGCTCTTGGAACCAGGGAGGGGCGAAGGGTAGACAGAGATTGGTTTAATCGAGCGGTTAACCGCACGGCTGGAAAGATTGCGTGTGAACACTGAAGCTCTCCATGATCAGGGTTGAGTAGGCAGGCTCTGCACAAACGAGCTGAACCTGGGCAAGCATGGGGTACGCCAGCTGCTGCTCCCAAAAGGGAAGATTAAATAAGCATAATTAATACAATTACACGGATTTGTTCAGCCGCGAAAAATAAACGAGAAAGACAGTGGCAAGAAAAAAAGGTCAAATAATTTTACTCTAACATTTATGAATGTCAGACCTTGCCACTCAGGGCACTGGAAGATTTGAGTGCTCTGTGCATTTTTAAAAGGCATAAATATTCAGGTTGAACAGGGACAATGAATGATCTTCTGCAGTGCTTTCAGCTGTGCCAACGCACAGCTGTGCGTGATGGAATGGTTTGCGGCATATAACAATAGTTAACACAATTTATCTTCCTAAATGCTTTTCTATAGAATGCTGGAAGAGATTACACAGCACAGTGATTTTGGAGTGTTGAATGTTGTGTTAAGAGTGTGGTTCTGTGTGGCTCAGTAGGTAGAGCGTGGTTCTGTGTGGCTCAGTAGGTAGAGTGTGGTTCTGTGTGGCTCAGTAGGTAGATCGTGGTTCTGTGTGGCTCAGTAGGTAGAGCGTGGTTCTGTGTGGCTCAGTAGGTAGAGCGTGGTTCTATGTGGCTTAGTAGGTAGAGCGTGGTTCTGTGTGTCTCAGTAGGTAGAGCGTGGTTCTGTGTGGCTCAGTAGGTAGAGTGTGGTTCTGTGTGGTTCAGCAGGTAGAGTATGGTTCTGTGTGGCTCAGTAGGTAGAGCATGGTTCTGTGTGGCTCAGTAGGTAGAGCGTGGTTCTGTGTGGCTCAGTAGGTAGACCGTGGTTCTGTGTGGCTCAGTAGGTAGAGCATGGCGTTGACAACGTTTAGGTTGTGGATTCAACTCCCATTGGGACCACACATACTGAAAAATGTATGCATTCACTAAGTCGCTTTGGTTAAAAGCGTCTGCTAAATGGCAAATAATATAATGATATGATCAACATTGTTAAACACTTTGGTAACTGCTTAAGTGGCCCTATACCTGTGTAGGTACATTGTAACAGACAGTAATAGAGGTAGCTACAGTGTTACTACAGCATGCATGCATATTTTAAATTCATATACATAAGCTTTTAAATTCTTAAAAGGGATTAACAAAGTGAACTACCAAAGTGGGGTCAGCCGAAGGAGGCCACAGGTGGAAATTAGTTGAAGGCAAATTCCACACGGATATTAGGAGGTTTTTCTTTACACAGAGAGTTGTCAATGCCTGGAACAGCTTGCCAGGTCGAGTAGTAGAGGCAGAAACACTTGGGCTATTAGGACATGATGAAAAGTGTATTTACGGAATACACTTGATGCTGTCGCACCCCTCAAGAGGAAAAAATGCTGTCAGAAGAAACTTGCATCCTGGTTTACTGACCATATCCGTGCCCTTAAACAAGTTTCCAGGAAATTCGAACGCAGATGGTACTCTACCAACTTAAAGGTTTTTCGCTCTGCTTGGAAGGACAGCCTCATAGAATACAAGCATGCTCTTACTACAGCTAGGTCATCGTACTTCTCAAAATTAATTGACCAGAATAAAAACAACTCAAGATTTCTATTTAACACGGTAGCTAAACTGACAAAAAATCAGTCTTCATATTACAGCAGTTATTCTTCTAACTATAATTCTAATGACTTCATGAACTCGTTTACTGATAAGATTGAGACAATCAGAAAACAAATTATGAAAATGACTCCAATATCTAGCACTCCTACTCCCAAGATGGCACAGGGCTATCAGGAGCAGGGTTGCATAGAGACCCTTGAGTTTTTCACTCCCTTGGATCTGGACAAATTTAGCAAACTAGTTAAGGCCTCCAAATCATCTACATGTCTGTTAGACCCCATACCAACAAAGCTTATTAAAGAGCTTTAGCCTGTGCTAGGCCAGCCCATGTTAGATATCATAAATACATGCCTATTATTGGGTTGCGTACCTAAGTCTTTAAAAGGGGCCTCTTCTAAAGAAACCAAATCTTGATCCTGTTAATCTGAAGAACTATAGGCCCATTTCAAATCTTCCCTTTTTGTCAAAATTTTTAGAGAAATCTGTTGCTCAACAATGAACTGCTTTCCTAAAAACTAATAATCTGTATGAAACACTACAATCAGGTTTTAGACCAAACCATAGCACTGAGACTTTATTAAAGTTGTAAATGACTTACTGTTAGCATCGGATACTGGTTGTGTTTCTATTCTAGTGCTCCTTGACATAAGTGCTGCTTTTGACACTATTGACCACCAGATTCTCCTTCACAGGCTAGAAAACCTGGTTGGTTTGCGTGGACGGGCACTCTCATGGTTTAAATCATACTTATCAGACAGGTTTCAATTTGTGCAATTAAATCAAGAGTTCTCTGACTACTCTCAGGTTAAATATGGTATTCCACAAGGCTCAGTGCTGGGACCATTACTGTTCTCATTATACTTGCTACCACTGGGTAATGTTATTCATAAACATGATGTGAATTTCCATTGCTATGCAGATGATTCACAGCTGTACATATCAATGAAACCAGGTAAAATACTTCAACTCACTCAATTAGAGGCTTGTATCTCTGATATAAAGAATTGGATGACAGTACATTTCCTGCTTTTGAATTCAGATAAAACAGAGATGATGGTTTTGGGCCCCAAAAAATTAAGGAACAAGTTGGATCTGCAGTTAAATGCAGGTGATTGCATAGTTGCATCAATCTAATGGTCAAGAACCTTGGTTTTATTATTGATCAGGATCTTACATTTAACACTCATATTAAAAACACTTCCAGAGTGTCCTTCTTTCACCTAAGAAACATAGCTAAAATTAGGCACATTCTGTCATTAGAGGATGCAAAAACCTTGATGCATGCTTTGGTCACATCGAGGCTGGACTATTATAATGCCTTAATATCTGGCTCCTCTAGTAGCTCTCTTAAGAGTCTTCAACTAGTACAGAATACAGCAGCACATATTTTGAATAGATCCAAGAAGTATGAGCACATTACTCCTGTGTTAGCATCACTACATTGGCTTCCTGTTAAATATTGGGCTGATTATAAAGTACTGTTGCAAACTTTTAAAGCAGTGAACGGACTTGCACCTATATATCTGACCGAAATGATTGCCCCTTATAAGCCTGCTTCGTTCACAAGAAGCCAGCCATCTATTACTCCCTAGAATTTTGAAAAGCACAGCTGGTGGTTGAGCTCCTCTGTTGTGGAACGGTTTAGCAAAGCATGTTAGGGATTCGGACACAGTTTCAATTTTAAGTCTAGATTAAAAACATATATTTTCAGCCTAGCCTACTGCCAAACATAGTCTAGGTGGAGAGATGGAGAAGGCCGTGCCCTAGTGTCTTATGGAGTGAGAAACTTTCCATACTTTATCCTTGATCGGGTGTGGATGGTTTGGAACTCTCTCGGGGATATCTGTATATTTTCCTATGCTTGTGCTCCCCTGCTCTTACATAATGCTGCTGGCTATAGCACTGCTTTTTTTTCCTGACTGCATGTTCTCTTCTCTGCCTCAGCCTCTGACTTGGGGGCACCTGCCCCCGAGCCCTAGATCCTGCGAGAAGTGTGAGCTGCACCCATCAACCCTCACCCCCACGCCTACCCCAGTCCCTGGATCTGGACCCCCTTCACATGGCTTAGCCCGCCCCACTGACTACCTAACTCAGGAGGCGCAAAGTCATTCAGCCCTGAGTCACCTTGGACTGACCATGATATGGTCTTTGTTGGACACACCCTGTGCTGGCCAGAAGAGGATGGGCTCCCCCTTTTAGTAGTCTGGTTCCTCCCAAGGTTTCTCCCTACCAAGGGAGTTTTTCCTTGCCACTGTTGCCTTTAGGCTTGCTTTTGGGGGGGTCTAGGCCTGGGTTCCCCCTCTGTTAAGCGTTTTGTGACAATTAAATTGTGAAAAGCGCTATACAAATAAAATTGATTTGATTTGATTTGAGCCTAGATGGGCTGAATGGCCCGTTCATTCATCATTATGTATTCTTATGTTCTTATACATGCTACATAATACCTATTTCAACACTGTATTTAATTTCGACTGTTGAACTTCGCATGTTTGAAGTTCATGTCACGATTATGGGGAAAAGGGAGGATGAATTAACTAGCTAGCAAAACTGTAACTGTGGTAACTTAATGTGACAGGAAGGCAATTATTTTCCAACTGTAAGATGAAGGTGGAAAATTACAAACGGATATTATTCAAATGTATTGACCCTTACAGTGCTACAATCGCAAAGCATACTCAGAATACCTTTGAACTTCACACAGCCATTTGATCTTACTACGGTTGTGTCACAGGTACAGTACACAGCTGCCAACATTTATGTCTATTACCGTATTATTGCACCGATCTCTTGCGCGAACAATGATTGATCTTGCCATGTATTAATGCACATCTTGTGAGCTGCTCTGTATAAGAGTGTCTGCTAAATGCCCAAAAAATGTAAATGTAAAATGCGCCAGTCACAACAGAAGATGGGGCAAGAAGGAAATCAATTCGAAAGGAAAACAATTTGCATGAATTCAACATGTCATATGCTTCTTATTTGATTTTCCGTTGATTTAACATCCTTCCTCAGTTTTTTTCCCTGTGCAGTAAAACATTCAGGAATGGAACAGTCATGCATTACCACTAGTCTACACAATCAGCTCTTTCCCTTTGATCTCAGTTCTTGTGCTTTCGCTCAACACAGGCATTCTTTGCCACTTCTGCAGACTACTCCCTGACCTCTCCCATGAGTGGCCAGTGGTGCTGACGTCTTTTAAGGCAAGACACATTAAATATCTAGCCTATTAAATATGCTAATTTATGCATACAATTCAAATTCAGTTACAGCAAGATAGGAATGAGTGACTAACATTTTTCTTGTCTCCTTTTGTTAAGACACTTAAATACAGAGGGAATTTTGAATATTTGCTTCATACAATTCAGGAACTTACAAGATGTAACTGTATTCAAATAAAAACGCATTTTCGCCTATTTTTGGGGATAGAATTGCTCATAAAATCTTAAATAAACAAGATATCAAAAATCCGCTCTGTATTATTTTAGGAATACATCCAAGAATCATATCATACGATCTGGTGACAATAACTTATTCACAAGCTGAGATAACTGAAAAAGTATGAGCTGTTTTGGAGGAATTTGAGATAAGGGAAATAGAAGTACGAGAAAAACTCCAAAACCTAAGACAAATAAGGCAGCAGGCCCTGATATTTTATGCAATCCATAAACACTGGAGAAGTACCAGATGACTGGAAGCAGGGTAGTGTAATTCCAATATATAAGAAGGGGGACTGTACTGATCCAGGGGACTATAGGCTCGTTAGTTTAACTTGCATCTCATGTCAAATACTGGAATGTATTATTCGGGACAAGTTGGAATCATTCTTGAAAAATAATAGTATTTTAAGGGAGAGCCAACATGGTTTTCTCAAGCTGACTTTCATGCCTAACAAACCTCCTGAACTTTTTTGAAAAGGCTACTTTGAACACTTTGAAGTATGTTGACCTGAACCAGGCTTATATTATATATTTGGACGTTCAAAAAACATGTGACAAGGTACCACACGAGAGGTTAATTGTTAAAATAAATTAATTGGAAAACAGTAGGAGGGGTCGTATCTGACCTAGGTGCTGTTGGCAGTGAAGTCCCACATTGATGGGTGTTGGGACCTCTGCTCTTCCTTATTTACATAAATGGTCTTGGACATTAGCAGCAAAATAGTTAAATTTGCAGATGATACTAAACTTGGTGGTTTGGCAAACAGTTTGGAATCGACTAAAGTAATCCAAGATGATTTAAACAAAATCCAAGAATGGGCAGAAACGTGGCAGATGACATTCAATATTGCTAAATCCAAAGTTATACATGTGGGAAATAAAACATGAGACAGGATTATTTTATGGGAGGAGAAAAATGAGTAGGTGTTATATTTCAAAAAGGCTTAGGAAATGTAGTTGATCAAAGTTTATCTGCATCTAAGCAGTGTGCTACAGCAGTTAAAAAGGCCAACAGGATGCTGGGGTGCATAGCAAAAACTATTGAGTATAAATCAAAGGACGTTATATTAATTATATATAATGCCTTTTTCAGACCTCACTTAAAGTACTGTGTGTAGTTCCGGGCACCGCACTACAAGAAAGATATAGAAGCTCTTGGAAAAGTTGCTTTTAGAAAAACTAAATTGGTAGGAAAGGTAAAGGTTATGAGGATACACTTAAGGTGCTCAATCTATTTAAGTTTAGCAAACGGAGACTTATGGGGGATTTGATTGAGTTTTTCGGTTCCTAAAAGGGATTAACAAAGTGAACTACTAAAGATTTTAAAAGATAAGTTCAGTTAGCAGAACAAGAGGCCACAGGTGGAAATTAGTTAAAGGCAATTTTGGCATGTATATTTAGTTTTAGATATTATGTTTTTCTTTATACAGAGAGTTGTCAATGCCTGGAACAGCTTAGTAGAGGCTATTCAAGTCCAAGCAGTACTAGATACTCTTTAGATTAGGACATGATGAGCCTAGATGGGCTGAACGGCCCATTCTTGTCATTATGTATTCTTACGTTCTTATGTTCTAAAAGGAAGCATACCACAAGCTTATGAGCAGGTCTACCACTCTCTTAACATTGAAAATTAGGCCTAATAGGCTCACACAGTTCACTTAAGACAGTTACAACAAGTAGTTGTAGATTGCATTTTGCAATTGCAATAAACTGGATAACAAAGTTGCAGATTGCAATGAAAAAAATAATGTTTTTACCGTTTCATGATACTGTACTTAAAGCACTATATACTCGACTCTAACTTCAAAACATTACCTTTGAATGCCTGTAATGCTGAAAATATGAAATTAATATACATTTTAATGTTTTTTTTGTTATATAAATATTTCTGATGGTTAGAATGAAATTACTTCACTCCACATGTCAAACTGTGCACACTGCATACTAGGACTATTGAAAGTTAGTTAAAGTTAAGTTAAACATTTTAAAGTTCGTGAATTTAGTTGCTAAAATTATTTTTGGGTTTTTACAAGTAAAGAAAACATGCCTGTGTTCAAGTTACACTGTTCTCCTTTATAGCACTTAGGCCCTTTTTAATGAAGAAAAGAGTGTGAAATGTCAGCGCGAAAAAGGCGTAAGTGCTTTCTTACATAAATCCCTAAAAGGGATTAACAAAGTAAAATACCAAAGATTTTTTAAGATAAGTGGGGTCAGCAGAACAAGAGGCCACAGGTGGAAATTAGTTAAAGGCAAATTCCGCACAGATATTAGGAAGTTTTTCTTTACACAGAGAGTTGTCAATGCCTGGAACAGCTTGCCAGGTCAGGTAGTAGAGGCAGAAACGCTCGGGCTATTCAAGGCCAGGCTAGATGTAGTACTAGATGTTCTTTAGATTAGGACATGATGAGCCAAGATGGGCCGAACGGCCCGTTCTCATCATTATGTATTCTTATGTTCTTATGTTCTTATAAAAACTTCATGTTCTCATCTCCAGCCGCTTATTCCTAGTTAGGGTCGCGGGGGGGCTGGAGCCTACGAGAGGCAGGAATACACCCTGGACAGGTCGCCAATCCATCGCAGGGCACTACATACACCATTCACTCACACACTCATACCTACAGGGCAATTTAGACTCTCCAATTAGCCTAACGTGCATGTCTTTGGACTGTGGGAGGAAACCGGAGTACCCGGAGGAAACCCACGCGGACACGGGGAGAACATGCAAACTCCACACAGAAAGGCCCCCGGCCTGGATTCGAACCCGAGACCTTCTTGCTGTGAGGCGACAGTGCTATCCACTGCACCACCGTGCCGCCAAACTTCATGTTATAATATCTTTTTTTAATTTTTAATTTTACATTGAAATAATAAAAGGTAATCTTTTTAAAATACATGAGTGGTTTGTAGATGGTGTTGTAAATGAAATAAATACAATCATGCAATCTTGTTTTTGCTCTCCTGTAAAATTATGAAAATGGCACTTACGCCCCTTACGCACTAAACCCTCGATGTGTGTACTTGTTATGTGTAACCATCCTTTTATGCTATGTGTTAATTTGTTTAATTAATGGGTACTATTATTCTCATTGACTGTTTTACTCGTTGGCATCTTCCGTTTTATTATTCTTGTTCTGTTTTGTGTTTGTACACAGGGCTTGCTTGGAAGAGAGACTTCAGTCTCAAGTGATTACCCTGTTTAAATAAAGGTTAAATAAAATAAAGACGTCTTTCCAAACGTGAACAGCATGCTTCAGGCTCTCACCACTCTGCCGGTAACAAGCCGCACAGTCGAGTGCTTGTTTTCCGCCGTTAACCCAATCAAAACGAGCGACAGGGAAACTATGCTCACAGGCCGACTGAACAGCTTATCCCTCCTTCCGTTTGAGAGAGAGCTGACACAGACTCTGGACTCAGGAGAAATAATTGCATTGTTCAAGACCCAGGCCACGTCGTCTTGCACTGTAATGAGGCTGCCTACCTCCACTGGTATGTAGTCTACCCTATTTCATTTTATAGACCCAACTCATTTCAACACTGCAGCGGTTTATGGTCACATTGTTATATTCGCAACCCTTAGGCTACTTATGTGCTTTGTGTTTGTTCATAAATTGTGCTTTTTAATGGCAGCAGTAATTTTTAAAACACTATTATGTTGTAATATGCTACTGTCTTCTTGGCTGAGAGATTATGGGCGTAGTCTACAAATTAAGTTGAACATTCTTTACGTTAGCCACACTGTGCTAAATATTAATGTTGTAGGATGCACATTGAACGCATACTCTATTGATGACAGTGGCATGCGGTTGTTTGGTATAGCCATGTGGCAACATTGTGAATATAAAGGTTTGTGCTTGAAAACCGATGGATGTTCTGTACGTCACTTTGTGCTTCAGTTCCCGGCACACCCTGTTTCCCCAGAGGCACTCCCAAATTCATATCTCTGGCAACGCTACCGCTTAATTCTATGGTTAATTACCTATTTGGAGCTTAGCCTGAACTACTGCGACTTTACACTATTCAATTGCCTTTCAAGTAAGGAAACAAGCTTCTTCCTGGCTTGCCAAGTTTTCAGCTTGGACCAAAAACTCAGGAAAGTAGAGCGGAGACAGAATAAATATCTTTCTTTTCAGCTGTAAAAAATAAATAAAAATAAAGAACACCTTGTTGAACACCACTGTTGGTGTTGTTTTGTATCTAATGACTTCCAGACTGATGGTGTGCTAGCTGTGTTTTCTGTGTGTTCAAAAGTGAGGGAGGGGAGGGGAGGGGAGGGGAGGGGGGAGGGGAGGGGAGGGAGGGGCAGCACCAGCCGAGCTGGGCATGGAACCGACACAAACGACATCATTTGCATTTAAAGCAGCTGGTGGCGTTCAACCCTACGCACCCGACTCTTTGTGCCCAGCAGTGTCCCTGAACGCTCGGTGATGTGGGTGTTCAGAATCTGCACTGCACTGATCTTGTGCGCTAACTATGATTGTTCTTACCTTGTATTAATGCACATCTTGTAAGTCGCTCTGGATAAGAGCGTCTGCTAAATGCTTAAAATGTAAATGTAAATGTAAATGTGAATCACAGGCTGCAGTGGTATGTCTGTTAAACTCCCCATCAGATAATGAATAATGCCTGGCTGTTGGGGGGGGTTGACTTACAGATCAATCAGGCAAGACAGCACAAAGGACTGGGGAGTGTTAATACCAGTGGTGATTTTAGACCCTATTTAGCCCCCCTGTCTTTAATCTCAGTCCCCATGAAAATGTTTAGTCATTCTTTAAAATTTTAACATTTTTACTTAATATCTGTTTAAAGAAATACTACAGATGGAGAGTGGTATTTTGATTTTTAGAGTGACCACCATTGTGTTGTTTTTGTTTTGGGGAATGTAACAGTAAATTAATTAAATATGTAGGCTTGTGCTTTGCATGTGTACGTTTTACATTCCCATTGGGGACTGAGCCCCCCCTGAAGGTCAAATCCTAGAATAGCCCCTGTGTAGATCACTTGTAGGGTTGGAAGCATGGGAGGGGGGCTAAAACAGGGGGTAAAATTGCACCAAAAAGACAGAATGCATATAAGAGACCATTGTATTTAAAAAGTTTGTCATCAAATGAAAAACATTTTGTCATTTCACAAGCTAATGACCCATGGGCAAGAGCATTTACAGGACAATTCTGGCATTCCAGTTTTTAATATTCTGAGAGCTGCTGAGCAGTCTGAATATGGGAATATACACATGGTGTCTGCTGCGAAATGTCTGCTAGCAATACCAATGGTGTGGTCACTTGGAAAACTGGATTTATCCTTTAAGTGGATATAGTTGAACTAGTGGAACTGCAAAAAAAAAAAAAAGGACTGCTGTATTTTATCAGAACTTTTATGATTAAAAAAAGATAACTCAAGTACTCTCCTGTTCACCTAGATCCTGCCAAATGACTTTTGGCTACCATTTTAAAGAATGACTGAGCGACACAGGTTCAATAATGGCTGACGCTGCATATCGTTTTACTCTATATCATGCTAAAAATTCAGTCGATGCAATTGGTTGAAAGATAAAAGGCACAGAAGGTAACATTATTTATTTAAGGTCGATATTGATCAGGGTTGGGATTTAGTGGGTGGTGTCTTAAGTTCACTTGGTGGATGTTTGGTTTAAAAAAATGCTGTCATGACATGATGTCTGATGATGCATGATGCCTGTATTATATCCAGCATTGTGCACTTTTGTTTTACGATGTCTGCAATCAGAGCATGGACTTCTGCACAGAGAGAGTGGCAAACCAACAGAGGAGAGAAACCACAAGCTGCACATTGCACCTTGATGTTGAACCCCGTTTGTTTCCATCTAGCCATCTCCAGAATAAACGTGAAAACATCATGAAAGCTTTTCTCCTGTGACTGAAAAAGCAACCATGGGACATGACATTCACTAATGATAAAGTATTTCTCTTTCTTCAGGAAAAAAAGAACAGGATAAAGAAACACGCTGAGCCCTACCCGCTCATCAAAGCGAGACGTTTTGAATGGTGACGGTCGCGGCGTTGAGCCTCCAGCAGGAGAGTTTAGCAGGGTTAATGAGGAGAAACTGGATTGACTTGAGGAATCATACTGTCTGATGCACTGCCAGGGGCTGTCTGGTCCCCGCTGTGCCACAGAGTCAATAAAACACTCCTAATGTGTCCTACGAAAGAGAGGTTAACAAGTCCCTCTCCTGTCTTTGCCCAAAGACACAAAGTGTTTCTCGGAAAGGCCAAAAACAAAACTTTAATTGTCCTGGTGTGAACAGCGTTGCACACTGTTTTTAATATAACTTTCAATGTGTAAATGTAAATTCTATAATCAGTTTCTCGGTGAGAGCAAAATCAGGCTTCTGTGATTTCCATGCCCATGCTTTTCATTTGCAGTATTTCTGACCTACCTCCCACAGGCAAAGCACCAACACATGCTCAGTGAAAGAGGCTCATGGGAATTGTAGCCCTGAGCTTATTAAACATACTTCGCAACCTCATACCCTAGACTACACCCTCCATCATCCCCTCTGCTAAACGTTACTGCTGCTGTGTAAACAGCCAGACTCGCAGAACAGTCATCTTAATGTTGTTATCTCTTCTGACTGCAGGAGTCCAGACAAAATGCGTTCAGTCCAGAAGGACGACAATAACAGCCACTCTATAAGGTAGTCATCAGTCTGTAATCTCCATAAAGATATAATTCATGACTTCACGGCTGTGTTCCCTTCTATTTTAATATGGCAAATATGGGAGACATAAAAGGAAATTAACTGTGTGACATTCACGGAAAGTATTAGCTGATACCTGTGGGCAATCGTTCAATTATGCATGCGCTAATGTTTTATTTACATACATAAAATAAGAATAGATTTCCAATAGGAGGCAGTGACTTTCTGTGTGGCAGAGTGAGTGAAAGCCTCATTGTGGAAAAGCTGGAAAAGTGGAACAGCAGGTACTCTTCAGCAAATGCAAAAACCTCCGCCACCAAACCCAGCTCAACAAAGAATTGACATTTCGTTTTTGCAATAAAACTCTCGCAATCTCAGTTTCCTTAACATTGCTCAGTGCGTGAGAAAATGCTGAATAGGCCTTAATATTGGCAATGCTTTCCAAAAACCCATTTTGGTGTTTTTAATAAATCCTGCTGCCACAAAATATATTAGTCCATAATTTGCTTAGGTTCCAAAGTAAAGTTTATAATGCTAATTACTGCTATGCTACCTCAAGCAGGTCATGGTTATGAACGTGTATACGGTACCTTCTCTGTCTGCCCAGAGCCCATAACACAATATAATGCAATGCCATTGGCCATAGTGTCTTGGTGCGCGAGGGTTTGTGCATGAAGTGCAGTCCTCCAGCACAATGGCTGTTATTCTAATTTGCTGTTTTATTGGGTTAGAAAAGAAAACAACTAAAATGATCAGTTAAAACTGAAAAATCCAACCCCTGCTTATACATTTATTTAAAACTCTCTAGTTAAATTTCACCTATATTTCTGTACCTGTTATATGTATTTGCTATGTGCACACTGCATTTGTTGTACGCAGAGTTAATATAGTTTGCAGTGGGGCCTCCCGCGTGGTCTAGCGGTAAGAGCGTTCACACTAGCCAGGGCGACCGGGGTTCGATTCCACCGGTCGTGCCAGTTTCGGCTCTGGCCGGGAGTGCCACTAGGGGGCGGCAATTGGCTGTCTGCCCCAGGGAGGGGGGAGGGATAAAAAGCCGAAGGAAAGACTCACTGCGTATATGAGTGGTCGTGCGTCGGTGACAGGCTTCGGCTTAGGCGGGCACTGGCTCGGAGGAGGCAGTACAGCGCTCGCTACTGGCCGGACTACGGCAGCGAGTTCTCATACAAGGGAGGGGATCATTGGCACGAAAAAAGAGAGAGGGAATAACTGCAAAAATAATAAATGAAAAAACATATATATATAGTTTGCAGTGAAGTTTCAATCACACCCAAAGGCAGGGGCCAGCTCCCTTTCACTTCAGCTGGGT
This sequence comes from Aldrovandia affinis, assembly GCA_029706075.1. NCBI lineage: Eukaryota > Metazoa > Chordata > Actinopteri > Notacanthiformes > Halosauridae > Aldrovandia > Aldrovandia affinis. The sequence goes on along the minus strand of JAINUG010000363.1, from coordinate 403,492 downwards.
TTAATCTCTCAATCCAATACCACCTGAAAACAACATTCCTGCCAACGGACCGCTACACATTTTGTAAGTCACAGAGGAGTTGGCAATCAAAAGCAGTTCCAACAAGCGTCTTTCAAACAAGACGGTTTCAGAAACACGAGTCCCATCTTTGGGACGAGCGAGACCGAGAGCAGTGGTGCTTGGCGGACAGCAGGTATGAGTCGTGCCAGGGCGTGAGGCAGGGCTGCGCTCTCAGCCTCGTTGGCATGCAGCGGGCGTCAGGCAGGCGACCATGGCCTTATTTATGAATGACAGGGACAGTAAGGGAGACTGCGGGGCTGACTCACAGGAATCCCTCCGTCTCTCCCCCTCATCCATTTACCTGTCAGCCTGCGGGAGATTCACCCGCAGACACACACCCCCCCTCTCTCCCCTCTCTACGTCAGTCTCATCCTGTTTATGCTTCCCCGCTTCCTTCCTCCCTCTCTCTCTCTCTCTCTCTCTCTGTCCCTCTCTCTCTCTCTGTCCCTCTCTCTCTCTCTGTCCCTCTCTCTCTCTCTGTCCCCTCTCTCTCTCTCTCTCTCGCTCTCTCTGTCCCTCTCTCTCTCTCTCTCTGTCCCTCTCTCTCTCTCTCTCTGTCTCTCTGTCTCTCTCTCTGTTCTCTCTCTCTCTCTCTTGGCATTATTTATTACCCTCACGTAACGAGGGGGTAGCACGGTGGTGCAGTGCATAGCACTGTCGCCACACAGCAAGAAGGTTCTAATCCCGGCCGGGGGCCTTTCTGTGTGGGTTTGCTCCGGGTACTCTGGTTTCCTCCCACAGTCCAAAGACATGCACGTTAGGCTAATTGGAGAGTCTAAATTGCCCGTAGGTATGAGTGTGTGAGTGAATGGTATATGTGTCCTGTGATGGATTGGTGACCTGTCCAGGGTGTATTCCTGCCTCTCGCCCAATGCATGCTGGGATAGGCTCCAGCCCCCCCGCGACCCTGACCAGGAATAAGCGGCTTAGATCATTAATTAATTAATTAATGTAACCAGGCATGTCATTTGAGATCAAGTTCACATTTACAATGATGACCTTACATATAACAGGTAGTTAAAAAACACAAGACAACATGAGAGAAAACCAAAACGGCATTTAGCAGACGCTCTTATCCAGAGCGACTTACAGTTTTACATTTCTTTTACATACAATCCATTTATACAGCTGGATATTTTACTGAAGCAATTCAGGTTAAGTACCTTTAGCTCAAGGGTACAACGGCCGTGCCCCCACCTGGGAATCAAACCTGCAACCTTTGAGTTACCTAACCATTATGCTACTCTGCCGCCCGGTACACAAACGGCGGTGTGTGTGTAATCAGATGAACGGAAAGGCCGATAGATTTCAGCGAGTGGAAGTTCACGCTCATTACTCGTGTGAAAGGGCTCATTGCACTCGTACCCAGGCTTGTATGGCCATTTTTTAGAGAGTAATTACGGTCGTGTCTCTCGTTGGCTCAATGACCTCCTCGATCCGCTGGAGTATCACTATTCAGGCCCCATGCCCCAAATATATACTGTACATGGAATTGATTAATTCCCTCCCTCCTGGCCTCTCCACTGTGTATCTGATGTGTGTTGAGCTTGTACTGGCGCACTATGGCCGCCGTCGCGTTCACCCAGGTGGGTGCTGCACATTGGTGCTGGTTGAGATGAGTTGCCCCTAACATTGTAAGCGCTTTTAGTTCCCTGGAATTCACTCATGTTTTATTAATTGTGACACAAGCTTCAGATTTGCCCCAAAAATGCCCAGTAACTGAGCACATTTGACCAGTTTACGAGCAGAGAAAATAAGCAGAGTATATGAAGCTGAGTGTTACTGTCCTGCTCAAGTCCAGAGACGCCCCACAACAACGCTCTCCCACCTGAAGTCTTTACACATTTCGTGCGGTCACGTCCAGATGACAGAGTTCCCCGAAGACGCCTGCGCTCCTCTCCCGGGGGCTGATTGCCTGCTCTCTGCGCTGCCAGTTTGCTGAAAGTGCTGCAGTCACCTCTTTTGGCAGATGTTCATTTTGCTGCAATTGTGTTCGGCGACAAAGGGACTGGTGTCTCCCCCATCGGGAACGAGCAGAGAGTAACACAATGCGGAGGAGATCAAAGGCTGTTTCTCTGTTGCGTGTCGACGAGTTTCTCTCCCCTGCGAGAAACCTAAAAACAGTCCAGCCCACTGTCATAGCACCTACGGCAAACACGGTGCAAGTCGGGTTCGAGTTCAGGCCATTTGCGAGACGGGGAGATCTGATAGGCTGTGTGTCACATGATCACATTACAACACGCAGGCCTTGACGAGTGTGCACAACGCACAGAACCCACATGAGAGGAACGGTCAAACACAAGGGGGTCTGTTTGCTGGGAGGAGTGGAAGGAGGAGCAGAGAGGGCTGCTCTTGCTCTTTGGCTGCTGTCAGGTGCTCCTGCTCCCTGCCACAGCCTGGAGAGGGACTACAGGACCTTGGACAGCAGCGGCCTCACCTACAGGCAGGCTCACCTGAGGCTGATCAACTCAGGTGTTGCCTATTGCCTTCATTAGGCCTTCTATAAGAACCCAGCCTGCCACGAGGAAGTATTTAGTTTGACTGTCTTTCCTGACATTTTATTCGTTTGTCTTGACAACCCCCAGAAAGGGAAAATAAAATGGCTGTTGGCCTACCAGAACCCTTTTTGTTTTGGCTTGAGTTTTGTCCTCCCACTCACCATCTGGTGAGATGGCCACCCCTGCCACCCTGCTACAACATTACATATCAGAAGTTCTCTGGAACAATTGAATAAGTATGGAACCCAAGGAGAGTGTGGTGATGGTGGTGCTGTGTTGAAAATACAATTAAATTGTTCCGGTGAACAATTCTTCAGTTATTGGGCAGCCTAGGTAGGCTATTTCTGGCCTCACCTGAGGGCTGAGATGGAGATGGAGAGAGAGAGAGAGAGAGAGAGAGAGAGAGAGAGAGAGAGGACAGAGGGAGAGAAAGAACAGACAGAGAACAGAGAGACAAATCAACACAATGAGATTGAGGGAGACAGGGACTATATCCAAATGTAAATCTCCAGGAGCAGTGTTTCTCAATCCATTCCTACAGGGCACACTGCCCTGGAAATGTTAATTCCAACCACCGCTGCCAACCTATCATCTGCATCGGTCATCTGTTAATGATCACTTGAGCATGATTAAGTGGTGGTTGGAATGAAAACATGTGCCCTGTAGGAATGGATTGAGAAACACCGTAGGTAAAAGAATGAGGGAGAGAGACAGAGGGATTCCTGAAGGGAGTTTCAGCCTCCCTTCCCCCCCCATCCCTGTCATTCATAAATAAGGCCGTGGTCGCCCTGGCCTCACGGCCACCACCGCATGCCAATGAGCCTGAGACCGCGCTCGCCGTCCGGGGAAACGGCACTCCACTGCCTTGAGCTATCAGGTGACTCGCCGAGCCTCGCACATTGCCTCTGGCTATGATGCAGATAGTTTCTGTATCAGCTCTTTGTTTTTGTTTTAGCTCTTTGTTTTTGTTTTTCTACGTAGATCTGGTGGTTATAGCAAATACAGCTCTCAAATGAGCTGCTACTTGTATTTTTAATTTTAATGATGTTATTTCTTTTTCTTTTTTTTTATTAAAATTTCCTTGGTTTTAATAAGTGAATGCTGTTCACTAAGTATTTTTTATTTATTGATATTGTATAATTTTATGTTTTGAGTGTCTGTCTTTTATGTGGACCCCAGGAAAAATAGTCTTCACTATGGTGATAACTAATGGGGATCCGTAAACAATAAACAATAAACAATAAATAAACATTACAGCGTGCGTCGCTGTGCGGCTGACTGAAGCCCAGACGGAGCAGCCCACACTGCTGATAGGCTGTGGATCGACCATCACAGACCGTCTGCTCCGTTTCAATCACATCTTCACTATACACCCGCAGTCTCCCGGTGTGGCCTAGTGTGGCTTTCACACATTTACATTACGCTACATTTTAAGCATTTAGCAGATGCTCTTATCCAGAGCGATGTCACAACGGTGCGCACTACCAATGGGGCGAAAGTCTCGGTTGTGATCGCGGCGTCGCCCCCTGATGTGACCGCTCCACAGATCGATTCAGCGACGCGTGGGCTGACAGCTATTTCAAGAGCTTGTCAGGATTTCTCCAGGCACTTTTGAGAGAGACGGCCACAGCCTGGAAGAGAAGCACGACGGAGCCAAAGCACGACTGCGGTCCGAGCGCCATCCCCCCTCGTGATGATCACGCCCAGTCCAGCGTGGAAGGGATCGGTGACAGATTATAACATCGTCTGTGTGCGTTAGCTGCAGATCCACTCTCAGACGATGCTCTTAGTTACAGATTTGCCTCCCTGAAGCACCTTAACTGCAGAGCCGAGATGCTGTTACTGTAAAGTGGCCAACAAGAGCAAAGCTGGCCAAAAAAGAGGCACAGAATACAAGCTGCTTTCCAGGAGAGCTGGGCGGCCACAGAATGGACATTTCACCGCTCTGCTTCACAGCAGTCCCCCACGCCTCCCCAGCGTTAGGAGGAGATGCGCTTCCCTGTTTCCCTGGCATCTCACGCATGGTGCAGATGGGTAATAAACCGTTAGCCTTTGCGCTTCTTTACAGCTCGGCCGGTTCCTGCTGAGGATCTGCAGCCGGCTCCCAGAACCGTGCTAATTAAGCGCAGCGGCCATAATGGGCTCTGACGACACCTCCGTGAGACGCACGCGGGAGGACGCAGAAAAACAAAACATCCAAACCCACAGGAAGCAGACATGATGCTGGCAGGGCAGCTGTGTGTGTGTGTGTGTGTGTGTGTGTGTGTGTGTGTGTGTGTGTGTGTGTGTGTGTGTGTGTGTGTGTGTGTGTGTGTGTGTGTGTGTGTGTGTGTGTGTGTGCGCTCTCTTATGTACCTCACTCTGACTGGCACTACTCAACACATCCCAGTACAGAATCACAGCAAGACAGTTACACATACCCAGTAAATGGACATATTAAACATTTACTGTTAAAGCAAATACTGTCACAGTCCCCCAAACTTAAATAACTTTCGCTCTACTGGGGTACAAAATACACATGACAACCTGCACATTCTATTTGTATTACCAACATATAAAAAAGCAAATGACATCAAGCACCGAAAACTCGACACAGCTAAATTTCCAGTTGCTTTTGTCTCTTCAAAAGTGCACTGCCAAGGGGCCTCCTGGATGGTCTAGCGGTTACAATGTTCCTTATTAACATTAAAGAAATGCTATGGTGTGGGGTTTTTGCTGGCCACTGTGACCGGGTTCGATCCCAGCGACTCGCGCCTTTAGAGTCAGCTCTGGCCGGGAGCGCCACCAGGGGGCGGCAATTGGCTATCCGTCCCAGGGAGGGGGGAGGGAAGCCAACATGAGTTTGCTGCGTATAGGAGTGGCTCTGGAGTACCAGAGTTATGGTCGAGTGTTTGGCGAGTGCCGTTTTGGAGGAGATGATACCTCGCCTTTGTCACTGCCGGTCTCAGGGCTACGGCAGCAAACTCACAATATGAGGGGGGGGATTGACATAAAAAATAGAGGGTGTAATTGAGAGAAAATGGGATAAAATCAGAAACAAATTCAAAAGAAGATTTAAAAAAAAAAAGAAAAGTCATGATTCTTTTCAATTCTGACGGGCTTCATGCATCCAATAGGCACAGTGGAGTTACCATGACAATGACCAAGCACCGCTTGCTTCATAGTCTGTTGGGCGATCATCAACATACATAGTGGATTACTTTAGCAGAATCAAATTTCACTTGCCAATTGATGTTGTGCAATTAAATCATGACACGAATTAACGGGCATGACTCATTGCATCGACTTTTTAGGTTTAAATTTCACACTCGCTTTAACCCAAATCTCTGTCTCTCTCTTTCTTATCCTCATTCCCTCACTCTCATTTCCTCTCTCTCTCTCTCTCTCTCTAGGGATCCATGGCAACAGACATGCTCTGTGTGCTTTTGGGGTTGGCACGGTAGAAGCTGCGCTGTCTGCAATGATTGGACACTTCAGACAGTTAGCATGTGAGCATGGTGTGCAATCACTTCCTATTCACACAAGATCATGCCAATATAATGTTGATCTGCTCCGGGTTCGCAATTCTGCCACCTGCTAAAGCAGGGGTGGGCAATTCCGGTCCTTGAGGGTCGTTGTGTGTGCAGGTTTTTGTTCCTACCCCTGTGGCTCAATTAGCTAATTAGTTGGATACACCAATGCTGGTTCACTTGTAGATTCGACCACAGTAACATGTTTCACATGGGAAAACAAGAAGTCTTCAGCTGTCATTCTTCTGTCAAGAAATGTAGCTAAAACGTCAGATCACGTAAAAGACTGGGGCTAATTAAATAATTAAGAGCAGAAGTTGGCATGAAATCCAGAAATCCAGAAACAGAGCCGGCACGTTGTTCCGTGGGACTGTTTCTGTGACTCACGTGGCATCGATCAGGGCTCCCTGCTCACTCTCCAACCTCTTGCTAAAACGTCCCTGCCAAACCTTCCCCTGTCGACGGCAATGAAAGACCCTTTATTTATACACCCTGCTCTGCCCTGGGCCCCAGTCCTGCTGGGGGAGCACACAGACCACGTGGCCATGTTGTGGGAGCACCGAGCAGGTGAGCTCACACGAGTCGCGATGCCGTCGGCTCCGACGGGACTGGATCGCAATCTCGCTCATCTTGCCTGTCCTCTGTTCTAGTTCCTATGGCAACTCTCTCCCTCCTCTGTCCTTTCGTTCACGTCTTGCCCGGTCGATCGCTCTGTTGTTCCCACGTCCCTGGGGGGTTGTTGGTTGGGGGTGGTTTGTTCCACCCTTCGTCCACCGTGGCACAAACGGAGCACGGGGGCGGAGAGAATAACTCGCTCCTCTCGATCGACTCAAGCCCAGCCATGAGACCTGCCGTCCGTATCGATATTACAGCCCTTGTGCGCATTCACGGCCTCGCGTCTTTGTGTGAGCTCACTTGCTCGAGGGCTGTTAGGAAAGCTTTGGCAATCTGTGCCCCCATCATCATTGAAGGGTGATTATGAAGGCATTGTGGGGTTCCGGTGTGCAGCGGTTAAATGGGTTGCAGGTTTGAACTTCGGGAGGGAGACTGCCGCTGCCCTTTTGTCATACCGTTTTTTTACAAATGTATTTAACCTTTATTTAACCAGGAAAAAAGCCCATTGAGATACAATCTCTTTTTCAAGGGAGACCTGGTTGTGCAAAGGTCCTTCATTAGTCTGACCTGTAGCCTGAGTTTCCTCAGGCAAGACTGTATGGTACAGACCCGATTCAACTGTATGAATGGGTAACAAATAACACCAGAGCTAAGCTGTAGAGCTAAGTTGTTCATCCTGATAAAAAAATGATCTAATGCAAAGCGCAATAATCAATACTAATGAATACATACAGGTGCAGGTTAATGATGAAGGAGGCCAAGGACAGAGCGACAATAAGCAAAAAACATGATGCAAAGTCATTTCACACATATTTATGGCTGTAATTACATACTGTAATTCATGGACTCAGAACCCTGACTGAAGAAGATTTATTAAATTATTCCCTTCGCCACTGAGCAGTGAGTTTCTTTCAGCAGCAACCAGAGGTAGATTAATGATTATATACATTAAGAACATAAGAACATAAGAATAATGATGGGCCGTTCAGCCCATCTAGGCTCATCATGTCCTAATCTAACGAGTGTCTAGTACTGCATCTAGCCTGGACTTGAATAGCCCAAGTGTTTCTGCCTCTACTACCTGACCTGGCAAGCTGTTCCAAGCATTGACAACTCTCTGTGTAAAGAAAAATGTCCAATATCTGTGCGGAATTTGCCTTTAACTAATTTCCACCTGTGGACTCTTGTTCTACTGACCCCACTTATCTTAAAAACGATTTGGTAGTTCACCCTGTTAATCCCTTTTAGGAATTTAAAAACCTTATCAAATCCCCCCCCCTAGGTTTACGTTTGCTAAGCTTAAATAGATTGAGTGCCTTAAGTCTATCCTCATAACTTTTACCTTTCATACCAGGTATCAATTTAGTTGCCCTTCTTTGAACTTATTCAACAGCTTCTATATATTTCTTGTAGTGCGGTGCCCAGAACTGCACACAATGCTCTAAGTGAGGTCTGACAAAGGCATTATATAACATTAATATAACCTCCTTTGATTTATACTCAATACTTTTTGCTATGTATCCCAGCATCGTGTTGGCTTCTTTCACTGCTGTAGCACACTGCTTTGATGCACAGACTTTGATCAACTACAATTCCTAAGTCTTTTTCAAATTGAACACCTACTAATTTTTTATTTCTGTCTTATGATTGAGGTATGAGTGTTGAGGTAGGTACATAAGGCCAAGCAATAATTAAAAATAAATTCTTATTTTAATGTGTTTTAATGCGCATTGCCTAACATACGCACCATGTGTTTCTAAAGGTTATGACTTTTTGAGTTCATTTGCATATTACATTACATTAAATCTAAAAAATTATTGGTTTACTGCAGCTATGATTTTTTAGGCAGGCACCCAATTTATTTGAATAAATTTGAAAATATTCCAGCATCCAAAGTATACGTCAGTGAAATATGCATGTCAAAACAGTCAATGGTTTTTTGAGGAGATTTTTAATAAGCTTTTTAAACAAAATCCAATATGGTCAAAAGTTGAATGTGGCAGATTTAACACATATTAAATTCAATCTAATTTGCAACAGTGTTCAAGATGAGGAGGTACTGTACATATGTGTGCCAATATTCATGCCTCTACAGCTTAAAAATGTCAAAACAAAACACAACACAACAATACTACAGCACCACGAGGGCCTTTCAAAGCCATGTTGTGTGCTTGAGCCACTAAAGCCAAGTTTGGTGCGTTTTCGTGGATATGTGGATTAGTGTTAGCGTTTGTTAGTTGTTAGTGGCAGCAGTGTTAGCATAATGGTTAGGAAACTGGGCTTGCTGGTTCGATTCCCAGCACTGCCGTTGCACCCTTGAGCAAGGTACTTAACCTGAATTGCTTCAGTAAATATCCAGCTGTATAAATGGGTTGTATGTAAAGAAATGTATACTGTGTAAGTCGCTCTGGCTAAGAGCGTCTGCTAAATGCCTAAAATGTAATGCAAATGATTTTATGTTTTGGATTCTATAGCGCCGTTGGCAGAAGCTGCCATAATTTCGAAGCTGAAAGTACAAAATGAGGAGATAAAATGATGCGAAACGAACACGCATATCTAAAGATGTAAATGGCAGCTCACATGCAGAGAACTTGAATAACATGCCTCACAACCATTCTCATCCATCGGCATTACGATTATCATAATTACAGAAAGGGGTCTAATTAGATCAGCATGGGGCACGTGTGTGATTCACGGCTAATTTGGAAATCTTGATTAGCAGTCCTGTGCATCAAGTGCATCAAAGGGCTGAGTCCTTTTTGAGTATTGAATCGCACCATAGAAATTGACTTTTATTGGTACATTTTAAATACATTTTACACAAATCATCACTTTCAGTGGCCTGTGGACATGATTTTTAGTTTTTCCTCTGGGTATCGCCGGGGGGTACTCTCTGAAATCTCGTTTAAACATTTAAACAGTAGGGTGAATTGTCATCGTAATCATGACAATGCAGTTTATGGTTTAAAAAAGAACTCTAAAGCTTTTTGCTAATGAATTACAAATAAAAAACAGACAATTTATTCCATAAGTATTCACCTTATTCATTTTCTAAGGGGGTGCAACTCTGGCGCAATCAGGAAAGCTCACGCTCCCACAGGGGCCTCTGGGGTAGCGCTAATTCTAAAGGTTCATTTCCAAAGGCGGCAGCGTAGTAGAATGGTTAGGGAACTGGACTTGTAACTCAGAGGTTGCTGGTTCAATTCCCAGGTGGGGCACTGCCGTTGTACCCTTGAGCAAGGTACTTAACCTGAATTGCTTCAGTAAAATATCCAGCTGTATAAATGGATTGTATGTAAAGAAATGTAAACTATGTAAGTTGCTCTGGATAAGAACGTCTGATAAATGCCTAAAAATGTAAAATGTCAAAGAGCACCCTTGATTGTTACAATAACTGAGACCACCCTGCTAACCTTCTCCTTACCAAGGAACCACAGGAGGGTCCCGCCATCAAAGCTCCCTCTTTCTTAGCTCTGCAGGGATTGCGCTTTGGAACGAGGGGCGGACTGATGTCGGGTTTTTTGCAACTAAAATAAATAATCTTTGTTTTTCTGAATGAAACCGCTCCATCGCAGTGACGATCCTGGATATGAACACTGCAGCCGCCCACAACATCTTTTCTGGAAGGATGCTGAATGGTGGTTATGAATGGAGAGATAATATTATGGCACACATAGTACTATAGGGTCTAATAAACGGCTGGGGCCGGGAAACAGTGGCACAGAAACACAGTGGTGTGATGAACTCTAGTAGGCATTCCCTTCATAATCTTTTTGAGCCCTTCTACCACAGATTCTGTAGACTCACCAGGCACTCCGCTCCCCATTCTTAACACTGAAAGTTCTGTCTTGCAAATGTTGCAGTTGAAACATTATCATTTATAACACTGTGGCAATAAACATTCTGTGAATTAACGTAGCACCGGAAACTCCTGTTACCGACCAGAACCTCTGTCATTAAGAAGCAGCGTAGACAGAAGCGACGCAGGAGTTGAGTATCTGAATAAATCGAGTACCTGAATAAATGTTGTATGTTGAATAAATGGTGGAACATCAAAATATGCTCCAGTTTTAAATCCTTTCTGCACATATTGAGTCAGAGTCCACTAACAAAATGAACATGTCCTATCTCCTGTTTTCCTAACTGAAGGTGAATTAATGAATGAATGAATTTTGCTATATATATAGTGATTTTTTTCCAGAGAACTCAAAGCACTTCACAATGATAGGGGCAACTCACCTCAACCACCACCAATGTGCAGCACCCACCTGGGTGAACGCGACAGCAGCCATAGTGCGCCAGTACAAACTCACTACACATCAGATACACAGTGGAGAGGCCAGGAGGGAGGGAGTGAATTGTATATAAATTGTCTTGGTTGGGAATTTGGCTAGGACACCGGGTTAACACCCTACTCTTTTTCGAAAAGCGCCATGGGATCTTTTATGACCAGAGTCAGGACATCGGTTTTTACCGTCCCATCCGAATGACGGACATGTCACTTTCAACTGCATTGATTAACTTGTAGCTGTAAAATATCGACCAATAATAACTGATAAATTTAATTTGGTTGTCATGTTGCCATGATGGTCAGGAATGAGACAGAGAGAGAGAGAGAGAGAGAGAGAGAGAAAATGTGAGGAGCGTGTTATGTTCCATACAGCATGGTAAGTTTAGTGTATCCGTGTGCATGGTCAGTGCTCTGTATATGTTTGAACAGCACACAGGATGGACAGCGTATGCAGAGGACCCGTGCTATGGCAGGTGGTGTGGCTGGAGGGGCACTGGCCTGAGTGGGAGGAGGCGTGACCTTCCTGCTGCTTGTCCTGATTGGACCCGGAGGTGGTCAGATGCACCGCACAAATCCCTCCCACAGGCCAGACCTTGACCCACGGACTGCTTTCACCTTGGAACGGAGGTCTGGCTGGCAGTGTAGTGTAATGGTTAGGGAGCTGGGCTTGTAACTCAGAGGTTGCAGGTTCAATTCCCAGGTGGGGCACTGCCGTTGTACCCTTGAGCTAAAGGCACTTAACCTGAATTGCTTCAGTAAAAATATCCAGCTGTATAAATGGCTTGTATGTAAAGAAATGTAAACTGTGTAAGTCGCTCTGGATAAGAGCGTCTGCTAAATGCCTAAAATGTAAATGTAAATGTAAATGTAAATGTAGGTCTCCAACATGGACCGCAGCTGCCCACGCCATAGCCTGGCCGGTTCATGCCCAACGCCCCACCGGAACACACTATTTAAACTAATTGGCAGGCTGTTAGGATTCCACATTCACCCTAATCGCCGGTCCCAGAGACCCAGGTGTGTGTGTGAGTCATTTCAATCATTTCAATGACAGGAAGGAAGCACCCGAAATGGCGAAGCAGCTGTCTGTGAATCAGAGAGGACTCAACGATAAACTGCACCGCCTCCCCCCCGGAGGAGAGTCTAATTAAAGCCTGTGGTTATCCGTGCGTTAAAAACACGCCAGGCCGTGAGTCACTCTGCTCGCGGAAGAAGGAAACTTTGAAGTGAGCGATCAAACAAAATTAAGACATCAGTGTTGCGGGCTGAGCTGGAGCGGGTTCTGCCCTCCTGGGGCGGTGGGTTTCTCCACGGTTCCCGTTGATGGATCACCACGACCACTCTCTGGGTTAAATCTGGTCTGATCTGTGCTTTTGTCGAAAGGTGACCCAGGCACAGGAAACGCGTCAAGTTTCATTCTGAGAGAGGGTCACAGTGTCTGATGCATGTGTGAATGTTATATACAGTGTAGAAAGACTATAAAACGTGGAAGGAACTGTATTTCAATACGGCATCATCAAATATGAAACAAATAAATGATGTATGAAGTAAAGAAAATGATTACACACAGCAAAAAAAATTTCAATGTCGGAATACAAAACACAGAACTATCCCTGAATTATATTTTCTCACCAATTAAAAAAAAAATGTGGCTAGAAATTACTTGGCTAAAAACTAGAAGTGGACTTCATCTGAGGGCCATTAAAATCATGAGTACATGAGTAATCACATTGTAGTCCCAGTTCCCTTTCTATTGTGAGAAAAATAAGTATATGGATTTGTACTGATGCTGTATCTGCATTTAAGGACTTTAAGATTACAGGCACTGTGAGATTGATTTACCCTTTTGACTCAATCACCTTAATTATCTCAATCACCCCTCTCAAAGCTGAGAATGTCTGGAACGGATGGGACACAGGAGAGGATGGGCATGGGAGAGGCCCTCAAGAGTAGGGGGAGCTGTGGCTATGACTTTGCAAACGAGCACTTGCGCAAACAGGAACCCTACAAAACCTCCTGGGTTTACCCTTCTGGTGGGATTGCGTAAAAGCGCTTGCTCACTTTAGTCACCATGAAAGAGTAAATGGAGGTCCAGCTGTGTTCCTGCCCTGCATGCGTGTTCATTCATTCATTATCGAACCCGTTTATCCCTGGTCAGGGGGGCTGGATGTCCCTTTACTTTGTATTAGCACTACTTTGTGTTTCCTTTTGGAATTTGTGTGCTGCTGTGTTTCCTTGATTTCTCCCCTTCAGGTGGAGATGACGTCACTGCCCTGCTGGGACCTGCTTGAGGACGCACATGGTTTCCAGGGGAACCCTCCAAGCAACGTGACAATATAATATTGCGGGACAATATATATAGTGATTGCCACCTGAATGCATGCAGTTCCCTTTACTGATTAATTACAGCTTGGTGATTGCTTACTTAATTAATTAGTTGCTAATTAATAATAATTGTTGTTCGTAACAACATTTTGCGAACTCCAAGAAGACCTCCCCTGTCATCTTCGAGGGTCTGGAACCGGTAGCTGGCTGCCCAGTGAGACCTTGCAACCTGCTTCTGTCTTTTAAAGGACTTTCATGTTAGAGATAGAGAACAATCATTAAATGTATACATATTAATAAATATATGTTACATTTTTCTATACCACTGTTTCACTGGTACTGGGCTGTGGTTATTGATCAAGTGGCTTAGTGTTACGTCCGATATTGTACGCCTGGTTATTACAACGCAGGTTGATTTCTATCCGTAACATGGAGCCTCTCCCAGCACTCATTGACTCATACCTACGGGCAATCGAGACTGCATGTCTTTGGACTGTGGAAGGAAACCGGAGTACCCGGAGGAAACCCACACGGACACGGGGAGAACATGCAAACTCCACACAGAAAGGCGTGTCAGGCATCACATTTGGAGGCAAAAGCCCCATCTGAGAGAGAGAGAGAGAGAGAGAGAGAGAGAGAGAGAGAGAGAGAGAGAGAGAGAGAGAGAGAGAGAGAGAGAGAGAGAGAGAGAGAGAGAGAGAGAGAGAGAGAGAGAGAGAGAGAGAGAGAGAGAGAGAGAGAGAGAGAGAGAGAGAGAGAGAGAGAGAGAGAGAGATTAAAAGCGAATAAAGCAGAATAAAGCAGAATGTCGAGAGCTGGGACGTTCAAAATAGACCTTCTCATAATCTAACGGGAAGCTTTGGGGCAAAGCAGCCGTTTCGCGTTCAGCTTTGGGACCGGAAGCGCGGTTTGAAATGACAAGAGCGCCTGGCGGCCGACCATAAGAAATAAACCCACAAGCTCTGAGCTGCACTTTGATGCGACAAATGTGTTTCGTGCGTCTGTGTTGTGACGGTGAACCGAAAGCCTGAGGCACTGAACTCCAGACAAAGTTTAACAGTCAAATAATTTAAATAAATAAATACCCATGCCTGTATTTTAACTTGAATATTTAACGATCAAATTACATGCGTAAAAAAAACGAGAACCATCTTGAGGCAGTGATACAAATAACATTTTGCTGGTCTCAGCTGAAAATATAAACACTCATTTTCTACAGACTCATCCGTGTTTTCTCATGTTTGTCTGAAATTCAGGTTAATTACACCTATATTATATATATAATTAGAAAGATAATTAGCAAGCAACCAGTTTCACATTATCAGAATAGAGAATAAATACCACCAAACCAAAACAAAATAACAGGACTATAATTAAAAATCATTTTTAAACAAAAAAAAAAGAAGACGACTATTTTCACTTGAAATTGCAAGATCTAAACTAATTTGCCATCTGCATTTTTTAATTACGGCAAAAGCAGGTAATATAAAGAAGCTCTCTAGGATGGTGGCATGCTGGGCAATTTCCATAAATTATGATTTTTTTTTTTTATTCTCTCCAAAAGAACTAAGATGTACACCACTACAGCTAAAAAGCCCCAAGACCTGCATCTGTGAAGTGTGTTACATCGGTGTGACGAAGTAGCACGTCACTAGTGAGCGGCAAGGTCAAACACACACACACACACACACACACACACACACACACACACACACACACACACACACACACACACACACACACACACACACACACACACACACACACACACACACACACACACACACACACACACACACACACACACACACACACACACAGTTATACAAGTCAGTTTCTACACCTCATTCATTTAGCCATTTATTCAAACAGGAGCTAAGCTAGCTAGCTAGCTAAAATGCTACCTAAAAGTTTATCCACAAACATTTAGCGTGCCAACTGTACATTCGTGAAGTGCACACGCGAACGCAGTTATGCTATAAATATCGTAAAAACATTCACACATTGTACTTTGCATTACAAACATGTTTTATTTTACTTAGCATTGTTTTTGGAAGAGCTGAAAGTTACCGTGTTTTTTCCGGGTTGGTTGCTGCTGCGCCAGCACTTCCTGATTCCTACAGGTAGCGTAGGACCCAAACCGAGCCAGGCCAAATGGAGCTGGCTTTATTGTGCCTGACTCAAATTTTGGCGCATGCGAAGTTCTTGCAATTTGGAAAAATCCATTGAAGTAGGGGTTTTCCATGGCAATCAAATTAAAAGGAAGGAAGTTGAAAGTGCATTATTGTAATGTTTAGGTGGTATGGGAACCCATGTTTTTGTGTTGGATTGGCTGGGGGGAGGGGCTACCTGTATAAAGTAGCTCTGCCTCTGCCTCAAGAGAGAGAGGAGCTGGGATTTAAGTGGGAAAAGGTTCTGCAATGTGGAGGGCCATTTTGGTGGAAAATAACTTTAGTGTTCTTGAACGGTTACTGTGCTTCTGTGAGTTTAAATAGTTTTTTTGTTTCATGTAACGTCTGTTCCAAAGTCGACGACCACTGTAAATATCCTGCACTCTATATCCACTGTAAATAAACGCCAACACTGGTTGGGGAAATATGAACTCTGCTGCGCCTTCTATTTTTGTCTAAACCAGGGGTGTCAAACTCATTCCATCGTGGGCCGAGTGTATGCAGGTTTTTGTTGCAACCAGTGCACAACACCAGGTGATTTCAATTAGTTCCCCTCCTTGGTTGAAGAAGGAAGCTAATTAGTGAAATCACCTGGTGTAGTGCACTGGTTGCAACAAAACCTGCACACACTCGGCCCTCGATGGAATGAGTTTGACACCCTGGACTCTAAACCTACGTCCTGTGCCTTTTTATTCGGCAACGTTACCCATGCCCACACCAGGGCGTGACAATAGATTTCTGGGGGGGGGGTATTGGATGGGATCTTGGCATTGAAGTCTCACCATTGTTACGTTGAAAGTAATAATAATAATAATAATATACACCATTTAGCAGACGCTTTTATCCAAAGCGACTTACAGTAGTGAATGCATACATTTTTCAGTGTATGTGGTCCCAGTGGGAATCGAACCCACAACCTAAGCGTTGCCAACGCCGTGCTCTACCCACTGAGCCACACAGAAAGCCGCCTGTGTTTGTCCTAATGTGACCGGCAGCATGCGCTGCCTCCGTCTGCTCCCTGGACCCGCTCGGCTGCTCGGTCCCCTGACTCGCTCCATCAGAGGATGAAGGCAGCGCACTTCAACTGGCCACACGTATCTGCAGAATCAATATTTATGCTCCGGCGTGAACGGAGCGGATGGCCGGCTCTATGGAGCGGACGCTTGGATTAAGGGGGGGGGGGGAGAGATAATGGGGGTAAGTGTGCGACTGACACCGAAAGCTCACGTGACTGTCTAGCCACCGCCTGCTCAGTGGCAACAGCTCATTAATCTGAACGACGTGGACATTAAACAACTTTAATGCAAACAAAGTGGCTCGTTTGCACTTCCAAACGGTTCACGCTTCGCTGTGTAGTTTTTTACGGTCAGCCCATTCCATCGAGAATGCTTGTGCATGGGCCCCCAGGCGGCGCAACCGGTAAAGGCACTTCTAAGTACTAAGTGCAGGTTGCCCACTGAAGCTTAGGTTCGATTCACGCTGCGCCAGCCCGGCTCTGGCCGGGAGTGCTGTTCGGGGGTGGCGATTGGCTTGGCGAGTTCCGTCTCAAAGGAGATGGTTTGGTGTTTTTGTCACTGCTGGTCCCAGAGTAGTGGCTGGTCCCATAGCTGCTGGCAGTGGGCCTGTGTATGGTGGTGCATAGGGTGGCCCACTTTTCAACACTGCAGTAAAAATCACTGGGTACAGTATTATGAAAAGCAACATGTTTCTTGTTCATTAATCAATAAATCAATTCCAAAATCTGCACTTCCCAAATTGCTGTACATTAATTTCCCAATATGAGCTGCACATAACTGACTGGAGCCCCATGTGTGGGCAACCTGAGGGGTTCACCATGCAGAGGCAAACAATGAGGCCCTCTGCATTTTTTTTTTTAAATGTATTTATTATTTTTGCTTTTATCCCTCCCCCTCCCAGGGGCGGACAACCAATTGCCAACCCCCTAGTGGCACTCCTGGCCAGAGCCGAAACTGGCGCGACCGGTGGAATCAAACCCCGGTCGCCGTGGCTAGCGTCGAACGCTCTTACCGCTAGACCACGCGGGAGGCCGCCCTTGTGTTTCTGAGAGCTGGCGTGTGCTTGCCTCAGTGCCCTGATTCCCACAATGCCTCATTCTGGATGAGGAGCACAGCTGCTGGCTGTGATCGGGTCCTCCCTGTGCACATCGTTAAACTCCACAGCCATTATCTGACAGGCCTCACTGTGTCTACGGTGACAACAGAGGCGGTTTACCTACTGTGTAGCCCGGAACACTCCACAACGCAAGGCCACCAGCCAGAAGGGCCTTTGGGTCACCTTTAGAAGGGAAACGCTGATTAGCGCACCTCAGAATCTGGGGTCACACAAATCATTTTCACACCCGATGACTGCGACACTATACTGGGTATCTGGGAGACGATCAGCATATAAGACGACAACCAGTCTTCTGAGAGTCTTTTACAATACACATGCGTCAACATGGTTCAGGGCTACAACACCACAGACTCAACTCCATCTTTCCTTTTCGCAGTAAGCCTGGTCAGTGCTTGGAGTGGAGACCGCCTCGGTATACGAGGCACTGTATTTATACTTTGGTTGTTTTGCAACATAACCCCGGGTGAGGGTTCAATAATGTACCCAGTGCCTATCCAGCATTAAAAAAAAGTATGTGATTTGGTGTGATGGTTCTATAGCAGATTGGTGTATTGTCCAGAGGGTGTGTCTGCAGGCTGCAGGAGTGTGTCCAGGGGGGGGCACCTGCCCCCACAGAAATGTGGTTGGCCACCCTGGGTGCCACCCTACTTCATCTGGCTCTTGATAGGTTATTAGGTTGTCAATCACATCTTTTAAAATGTATTACATTTTTTATGTCCCCTCCTGTGTGGTTCTGTGCCACTCTTGGCCCCCCTGTTAAAGTGGTCTGGGCCCACCCCTGTGTGTCTGTATATCAAGCCGCGTTGAAGAAGGAGAAATCGGATAAGTTTTGACCCAGTGAGCCGCCAAGGGTTGGACACAAGGTGGTGCACAGCTGTTGTATTTACTTATATCATAACAATATCATGTTTTTTTATAGCAGATGCTAGCTGTCATGCTGCGAGCTAACTGCCAATTTGGCAGATTTAGTGACAGCGCTCGGTGTAGATCTTGTTAATGGATGGTAAGCCAGATGCAGATCGGGAAATCAGTGAGGTCAGTTCTGATCAGCAGTGACTCAAAGATCTCCATCTGTCACGATGCTGTTGCTTTACATTAACTTAGAGGAAATTAGCAGTGTTCATGTTTTCTGATGAAAGAACTCGAGATCAAATATCTCTCTCATCTCCTCCCCCCTTCCCCACAAGGGGCCGTTAAGAGGAACTGACACAGAGCGTAAACAGAGAGGATGCAGAGAAGGCAGTCCCCGAACGGCTCTGCGGCGCTTGAGAGCGTGGAGGCAATCGTGCCTCCCAGAGTTTGCTCGCCAGCGTTTTGTGCAGCACAGGAGCCGCAATAATCATAATGAATAGCTAATACATCTAACGAATACATCTAATAAATAATACTTTAAATAAACGAAATTATTAGCCTATAAAGTAATATTGTGCTTTCAGTTAATCAACTCATGACTGCAGCCATTGTTTGTTCTTCGTGTAATCAAGAAATTTAATCAAAATGTAACAATTTGTCATACTGCTCTGTGTGTTTTAGTGCCGCCATGTGAACTTTCAGGTTATTAATTGAATCATTTTGGGGGGGATTTCTTATTTAATAGAACTAAAGTTTTGCATTTTGTGAACACAGTTCCTTTTACAAATGTGGTCGATACAATCCCGTGTAAATAAATGTTTTATGACAAGATTCATCTTTATGTTTGTGTGCATATGTTATTTGTTCTGAAATGTAGATTAAAATCACAAAGCTTTAATAGATCATATAGATTCCAAACTGCACATAACATATGCAGTTATGTACTAGTTAGTTAATTATTAATAAATCGAATCCTTGAAAATTATTTGTTGTTTTCATTTGGAAATGGGAAGAAATGTCCATCTTGTGCCACTAATCCACTTTTCCCAGAAGGATAGTCCAAGTAAGCCTAATTGCGTACCCATATAACACCCACAAGGGGATCCAAATAGAGCCCACTTAATCTGCCCACAAGGATCCCACTCTTAAGTCTTTTGTCTCTGATTTTATCCAATTTTCTCCCAATTTAGTAGTCAATTACACCCTCTATTTTTCGCAGAAATGAGGATGTGTTTGTCAGGTCTGGTGGAACGTGAGGTGCCATGCGAGCAAGTCAAAATGCACGGAATCTGAAATATAGAACATCACAAACCGTGTGTGAGCAGACGACCACATATATGAGATACGGGATAAATCGGATATACGTTGCATAAAAAGACGAGTGTAAATCAGGGGTATATGCTATCTGATATCTCAGATATCTGATCTCTCATCAGACCCACTCTGACATTTCCTCGTCTCACTTGCGATCTTCCGCAAGAGACTCAAAACCCACCTTTTCAGACTCCACTACCACTGAATTCTGCCAATTGTCATCACCACTGCCTACTTGTTCAACACTACATACCCCTGCTTACTCCATTTAATTTAAAAAAATAAAAATAAAAATAATAATAATTACTAACCTTTTCCTTCCCAGTGTTACAGGTATGGTACGCAGCTGCCTGCAATGATGTCTATCCCTGTATTACTGCACTGATCTCTTGCACGAACTATGATTGTTCCTACCATGTATTAATGCCCATCTTGTAAGTCGCTCTGGATAAGAGCGTCTGCTAAATGCTTAAAATGTAAATGTAAAAAAAAAAAGTATCTTCCAATTATTCACTTGCCTGTCTGTCTGATGGCCCATTCTCTGCTTCCCCTTAATAAACTCTGAGACACACTCATTGAGATGGAACAAAACCAGGGAGCTCACATACAGGACCAATGTTTCGGAAAATAAATCAATAAATTAATAAATGAATAAAACCCACACGTACACGACTCACACGTGAGCCAGCCCGGCCACAGAGAGCTGTGACACTGTCCCCTGGATGACAAGTGCAAGGAATGTTTTCTAAAATCCAATTTTCCGCACAATTTCAGAACACAGAAATGAATTTCAAACGAACAGCCTTGACGCAGTGAAATGTCAGTCCGTCGCATGCACGCGCAACGGCGAAATCTGTGTCAGCCTCAAATTTCTTAAAAATGGACAGAGCTGCCTCACGGGTAGTCTAGCGGTTACAGCGTTCGACGCTGGCCACGGCGACCGGGGTTCGATTCCACCGGACACACCAGAGTCGTCTCTGGCTGGGAGTGCCACCAGGGGGCGGCAATTGGCTGTCCGCCCCAGGGAGGGGGGAGGGAAGCCGACATGAGTCCGCTGTGTACAGGAGTGGCTCTGGAGTACCGGAGTCACGGTCGACAGCTTGGCGAGTGCCGTCTCGGAGGAGACAATACTTTGCCTCTGTCACTGCCGATCACAGGGCTACGGCAGAAAACTCACAATGCGAGGGGGGGATTGACATGAAAAATAGAGGGTGTAATTGGCTACAAATTTGGGAGAAAATGGGATAAAATCAGAAACGAATTCTTAAAAATAAAAAATAAATGGACAGAGCTAAAGGTAGTGAACAATAAAACAGGGACTCAGCCGTGACTCTTCCATTACACCAACACCAACTGTCTTCTTTTTTTTTACCAAGAGCTTTCAAGCATTTATTTTTGTGAATAACATTCAGATTTTTTACCTGGACTATTTATTATTTATGTATTTTATTCATTTTAATTGTGTTTTTAATTATATATGTGTTTTTCATCTGTGTAGAAAATACATCTACCACTCCTATACGCAGCAAGCTCATATCAGCTTCCCTCCCACCTCCCTGGGGCGGACAGCCAATTGCCGCCCCCTAGTGGCACTCCCGAGCTGACTCTGGCGCGGCCGGTGGAATCGGACTCCGGTCGCAGAGGGCAGCATGCGTCCTGGTTGGCTCTTACCGCTATGCCACCTGGGAGGCCCCATACTCAACCTTTTTTATAAGAAAAATAAGGGCAGTGGGCATCAAAACAGCGTGGGATGCAGATAGAACGAATGCTTTGCTGCTGCAGATGGAGGTCCAGGGTGCATATGGATTTTAAACGGAGAGATATTTTTTATGGATCTTTCCAAAATGAATTCTTAACCTGCAGTAGAGACATCTCAGGGGTGTCAGATGTCAGAGCGCATTCAGCAAAGCTCACACCACTTCCATATCTCCAAAATCAAAGGGAAGCAAAGACATTCAGTGTCCAGCTGTATTTATTTGTTGGTACTTGGAGTCCAAAATATGTACACTCCTAGGTAACCCGGGGCTTAAGAGAGCTCATCATTGTGTGTCTGGTAATGGCTGCTTCAAGATGAAGAAAAGAATAATAAATAGTACCAACTTAAAATTCACAAAACAGCGGACGGCAGTGTCTGTGTGAAACTGTGTAATCTGCAGGAGGTAGCGTTTTTAACAGCATGGTTCCTAAAGCAAATCTGTTGTTGCACTGCCTATCATGCAGTAACCATTCAGCATAAGATACATACTGTAAGTATTTAGGCAATGTCCCCAATTGACAGTTGTCAATGTTAATCCCCAATTAATGCCAAACAGCCAGTCACATGTCCTATGCCATCACTGCAATGCCCTTCATCGTTTTCCTCTTTCTGTTCACTTGGCAGTCTACCATGTGAGCTGCGCAGTATATGCACTTCATGCACTTTGCCCGATAGACCACAGGAATCCCTCGTGTGTGATGAGAACCCTGCTGACTGTAACCCTCCCTCCCAACAGCTAATTATGCACACACCCTGTGGGGTTGCCTGCCACAGTCGGCACTGGCACAGACAGGATTCGATACCAGACCATGGGAGGTGTCACTACACTGTGCTTTAGTAGCACAAGCCACCTTGGTAGCCCCAATAAACAGTTTACTCTCAGTAAGGGTTCCACACATCTCATCTCCTGCATAATTCTCCTCTCCCTCTGACCCAGACTTCTCAGACAACCCCACCCAGATGACACTTTAGTTGAAGTGCCGGTCTACTTTGAAGTGCACTGGATGCAGGAGCTCTCCAGTTCGACGCGACTGAAGTGCCGTTCTCCGTGTGTGGGGTCATGGCGAGCAAACTCTGGGAAAATGTACAGACCACCCTGACAGGCAGCAGCAATGCCAGGAGGAAGTATGCTTCCCTGACACATTCACAGTAAAGACTTTAACTTTAACTTTGTGAGAAAAAAAGAAAAAAAAGAAAAAAAAACTTTTTCTATCTGGTATGATACGAGAAGAAACTGATCTTGTGGTTCTTACCTTGGCAGCCATCATCCCTGTGCCACCATAACAGAAGAGTATCGGGCTCAAACTAGCACACGGAGAGAAACTGCAGGTTATTTAGTCTAAGCAGATGGCTAGTGTACCAGATGCTCTGTATTCTTAACACTGAAAGTTCTGTCTCTCTACCTTCGGAGCTGAAATATTCCAACTTGGCATAGCTCATTCATATTCATGAAGGCGTGTGGCCGAGGACAATACTGCACCAATGGATGTTCTGTCCTTGGCCACAACTCCTGATGAATATTCATAAAATGTAATAGATCGTCATAAACTCATGTTACCATCCAGAACCTCCTGTAGTTAGAAAGTAGACAGGATGGAAGGGATGCAGGAGCTGACCATATGGTAAGTCTGTAGAATCAGTAGAGAAAGCATACTGCTTTCTGCAGGAGGAAATGGTGGACAGAGAGTTACAGTACCTGTAGATGCTTATTTATTTCTTTATTATTTTTGCTGTTTTTCCCCATTTTCCCTCACCTTTTGTATCCAATTCCCCCTCTCTCTCTTATTTTGTGCCAATTATCCCCTCCCTCGTATGAGAACTCGCTGCCTTAGTCCGGCCAGTAGCGCCGGGGTGAGGGTTGATGGGGTATGACACGTACTCCCTCAATGCAATCACTACACAGCTCTCCTGAATCGACGGAGAATATTGCAATGAAGGGTCAGTCCTGCAAGAAAGATTGGCCATTCCACATTGGTGAAAATAAATTGAGGATAAATATGTAATGGGGAATGGAGGGGCTGGTGGTTGACACACACCTGTGGTGGTAATCCCGCAGAAAATAAATGGGGAATCCGGGGCTGTCTGCACACACACCTGATGCACGGTGTCAGTAATCCTGTGTCCTACACCATCGCAAAGTACCGGAAGGGAAAAGCGCGGAGGAGGATTGGAGAAAGAGAGAATTGTGTTGTTTGGATTGCTTACTGGATTGATTGGATTGCTTTGAGAACCCTGTTTGTGTACCGACCATTGGCTGTTTTGAGGATTTGCATTGGATTTACAACTTCTGGATTATGGATAACGACGACGAGAGTGGATCACGGACTGCGTGTGTCCCCCCCCACCCCCTCTCTTCCCCGGTTGTTGTAAGAATTCCCCTAATAAATTAATACATTTCCCCTTGTTTCCTATTTGCTGTTGTATGTTGATTTTATAATTGATCTTTGGCTGAGTTGCAACCCAACACCCCTGATCCTGCCACAATATTTTTGAAATACAGCCCTGTGCGTATTAAATACTTCACAGGCAACAGTATGTCCATATAAGTAAATGTTCATACACACATACCTACCTAGTTTTTCATATTTCCTCTATTTCCATGGCAACCAAAGCTACTAAAGTAGTACATTACCTGCACAATCTATCACCAACAAACGTTTCTCTTGAAAGACAGCAGATAGTCGTGTTTAGCCCGATCTCAAAGGACTGGTGTGTGTTGCGTGAGGCGTGGATGGAGATGTGCAACAGATCAATGCAGAAAAGGTCTGTCAGTCCATGAGAGAAAACAAATGTCCTTAAACTGTTGAAGGGGTTCAATAATGGAAACAACAACATTAAGTGTATTATTAAGGGGTTGGGTCACCACAACCACTTCATTGTGCCTTGGCATAGATTCTGCATGTGTTTGGAACTTTGTTGGAGGGATGCATCACCATTCTTCCACAAGATATTCCACCATTTGGTGTTTTGTTGATGGTGGTGGAAAACGCTGTCTCAGGTGCCCCTCCAGAATCTCCCATAAGTGTTCAATTGGGTTGAGATCTGGTGACTGAGAGGGCCATGGCATATGCTTTTAGGAAACGATACTTCGCCTTTGTCACTGCCGGTCACAGGGCTATGGCAGCGACCTCACAATACAAGGGGGGGGGATTGACATGAAAAATAGAGGGTGTAATTGGCTACTAAATTGGGAGAAAATGGGAGAAAATCAGAAACAAATTCATACTTTTTTTTTTTTTTTTTTTTTTTTAAGCATGAAGATTGCACACATTGTGTCGGTTCTACAGCAGGGAAATGAAGACTTTAATCAATTAATCACAGCACGCCCAGAGGGGCTCATTACCATGACTGTCCACTGCCAACGCTTATGCGCTGTGATCTGTGGCTGGCTGCCATTACGGCCAGCGTGTTAAGCACAGTACAGCTGTCTGTCTGCGGGGTGGAGCTCCAGCTCTGCAGAACATGGGATTCGGAGCTGTTTTCGCTAATGTCAACGTGTGGAGAGACTAAAGCAGGCCCGTGTAGGGTTAAACACCTCGATTCACAGCAATGACAGTTTAAATACGTCACATGCACAATGGCTCGCGGCTTAAGGTGTACGATAACATCTCCAGACGTAGGCTTAAGCTCTGCCCTGATCCTGGATTTGAGAGAGAGTGTGTGCGTGCGTATGTGTGCGTGTGTGTGTGTGTGTGTGTGTGTGCGCGTGTGTGTGTGTGTGTGCGTGTGTGTGTGTGTGCAAGTGCGTGTGTGAGTGTGTGTGTGTGTGTGTGTGCGCGTGTGTGTGTGTGTGTGTGTGTGTGTGTGAGTGCGTATGTGTGCGCGCGTGTGTGTGTGTGTGTGTGTGAGTGTGTGCGCGCGTGTGTGTGTGTGTGTGTGTGTGTGTGTGTGTGTGTGTGCGTGTGTGTGTGTGTGTGTGCATATGCGTGAGTGCGTGTGTGTGTGTGTGTGGGGGGAGGTGGGGGGGGTCATGCTTTCCTTTCCTCCCAATTTCCTTTGAGGGAGTACAAACACAGGGCACACAAACTGCTCTGTCTCCCTCGGCACATAACCCCACATCAGCCACAGACTGATCAAACCCTCCAGCTGGCTCTGACTAAGGTGGGTTAAGATCATCATGAGAGCGATAGGGAGAGGCAGAGTT
The DNA here is from genome assembly GCA_029706075.1 of Aldrovandia affinis. Classification (NCBI taxonomy): domain Eukaryota; kingdom Metazoa; phylum Chordata; class Actinopteri; order Notacanthiformes; family Halosauridae; genus Aldrovandia; species Aldrovandia affinis. The sequence goes on along the minus strand of JAINUG010000363.1, from coordinate 377,824 downwards.
AAGATCATCGCCTCCACACAGTCGAAGGACCTAAGCGCTGCTTTCGGTCCAGATTCCAGCCGTATCACTAGTCTCACATAAAACCCTCATCCAGTAATGAACGCAGATTAGAGGAAATGCATTATGTACTCAGAGACAGGAGATGGCAGGAGTTTGCCTTCTCTACGCACAGTAGTGGACGGTGATACAGTAATATAATTCAGTAATCCAGTTAGGCTCCCACGCGTTCATTCTTACACTAATCCCATCATTCTGAAGGGCCCCATGGCCTTTTTCATAGAATGCAATAACCATCTGCAGACCTGTTATGGCTATAATTGCGCGCACATCAAAATGAAGTACGTAGTTTCTGGATGTCTTAGTCCTATTAGCCACAAAAACACAGTAAACCAGAACTAGACTAGTCCACATTGCCAAAGATGGATGTTTATGAAAAATTCCTTTCTTCATATGTCCTTGTAAAGTAACAGAGCTGATGCAACTGATCTCTGGAAAACCTTCCTGCACTTAACAGACTGTCGTTCACAATACAGTACTTCCGCGTTTTGTCACGATGCCAAAATTGAACCTGCCATACTTACTAGTTAACTAGTTAACCATGCCAATACTAGTATCATGATACCTTAGCAATTGGCCAAATATTTTCAGCATGACAGAATCTGATTAAAAGGCAATAAATCAAATGTCACATATGTTCCACATTTCTTCATTAACATCACTTTGATAAGTATAATGCTGCAAATCACTTATCGGCTCACACATACCTCCAAGACCACACACACCTTCAAGAGAGAGAAAAAGTAGTGGTTAACATGCAATGTATTGTGACAGTGAGTTTAAAAAAACCACACAAGAAATCAATGCAGACCCACACACTTTGACTTCTTAACGCGTGCCTGGTGTGCAGAACGCGTACAGGTTTGCGCGGATTTGAAGGTGACAGTATACGGGCACGCGGGAATCACTTTAAACCACGCGAAGATAAAGTTTCAGTTACAACGTAGCTATGACATCATTATCCTTCTGTTTGGACCTGAGGCAGTAAAAAGATAGAACGACAAGAATTAGAGGAGAAAGGAGAACTCTTCTCTGGCTGGTTGTTTGCTCCCGCATTCGAACGAAAGAAAACGAGGTGACTTCTCCTGCTTATAGGGCAAATATTGAACGAAACGCGGCAACAACCCCACTCAACGATTAGTCTGCGCTCCCTCGTGCATCCTGCGTTTGGATTGTGAACATACGATACTACCGTGAATATAACGGCAATACTGTTGCTCGCAATAATGAGATCGCACGCATTGTTGCTCTTTGGTATAAAAAATCTATCATAGTATTGAATGTATTGTGCAACCCTAGCACTTACAATGCAATCACTAAGACCTGGAAGGATGTTATTTTGTGTGAAGTACATGGCCTCAGTCGTTGCGTTGTGACTGAGAAAATAATGTCTGTTGAACTATAATGAGAGCGATAGGGAGAGGCAGAGTGAGAGAGTTACAGAGAGACAGAGGGGGAGTGGAGAATACGAGAGATAAGGGGAGCAGAGAGTGAGAGAGATCAGGAAGAAGAGAGAGAGAGAGAGAGAGAGAGAGAGAGAGAGAGAGAGACAGAGAGAGAGAGAGAGAGAGAGAGAGAGAGAGGAGATATGGAGGGAGGGAGGGCAGAGAATAATAGAGGGAGAGCAAAGTGAGAGAGAGAGAGATAAACAGACAATGAGAAGCATTCACTTTAAGAGCACCTTTAATCTGCGCTATAAAAGCTGAAGGGACGCGGCTCAAATGTTGACTTACACACTCCGCTCCGAGCCTCCAAAACCGTCGGCACGGTAACAACACAGCGCTCAACCCTGCCGGTGAGAACACCCGTTCACCACCGCAGACGGGCCTGACCTCCTCCTGCGCGTTCCAAAACAACAAGCCCCGCGACGCTCTGTCACGCTCAGTGACCACCGAGGGAAGAGGTGACAAACCCCGGAGAGGACAGACACTTCCATCCATCCATTATCTAAGCCGCTTATTCCTGGTCAGGGTCGCGGGGGGGGGGGGCTGGAGCCTATCCCAGCATGCGTTCCGGGCGAGAGGCAGGAATACACCCTGACAGGTCGCCAATCCATCGCAGGGCACACACACCATTCACTCACACACTCATACCTACGGGCAATTTGACTCTCCAATTAGCCTAACGTGCATGTCTTTGGACTGTGGGAGGAAACCGGAGTACCCGGAGGAAACCCACGCGGACACGGGAGAACATGCAAACTCCGCACAGAAAGGCCCCCGGCCTGGATTCGAACCCGAGACCTTCTTGCTGTGAGGCGACAGTGCTATCCACTGCACCACCGTGCCGCCAGGACAGAGACTTCTCAGACAAAAACCCAGAGGGACGAGAGGGAAACACTGCTTGTTTGTTGTTGTTTTCTTCTTTCCTGAGAAAAGCAACATTGGATGCCCCCCGCAAGAGAGGAGGCTTGTGGGTAGCCTCCAGGAACACACACAGGTTGAGTGTCTCCTAACTGGATCCATACCATTCACATTGTAGACATGCAGTAGGCATAGGCTCTGCCACAGAGAGGTACTGCACACCCTGCTGAGGTGTTGGGGAGGTGTGCCTAGTTTGGGCCATGCAGGAACACACAAGATCTATGCGTCTGTGATCTTTGGACACAAGCACACCCACACCCACACACACACACACACACACACCCCCCACACACACACACACACACACACACACACAAACCCACACCCACACACACACAAACATGTTCTGCAGGAGATTTTCTACACTGAATCATAGGGAGAAGGGGGAAGGGAGGGAGGGAGGAGGAGGAGGAGGAAGATAAATATTGTCATGTTTACCTCCTCGATCATTAAAGTGACCGTCTTAAATGAGGCATGGAGGAAGAACAGACAAACGTGAAAAAGAGTGAATTGTCGGTTTGTGACTGTCAACAGAAAGCAGTGTTGTGATGGAAAGGCAAGCCAATGCAGTTTCGCCCCGCACTGAAACCCTGAGTGGCAAACTTTTTACGAACAAAAAAACCAAAACAAGAACAGGATGTAATCAACTAAGGAGCTTTGGGAACGCTACAGAGACCGATGTCTGGGTGCTTCTGGGGTATACATACTCACGAGACACAAAAGGCAAAAAAAGCAATCCCATTAACTACAAAAGCACCTTTACATTTATTCAGCCGAGGCAGCGCCTGCTCAAACGAGTTACACATCTCTAAGCTCATTAAACCACTTTAAGCACGTGCTAAATGTAGCCCAGGGGCAAAACGAGGAGGATAAGGGCAGAAAAAACCCCCAAAATCCCACTACAATGGGCTGCCTAAAGCTCCACATTAAAATGACAAAACGCCAGACAGCACTGCTGTAATTTCTCAAAATCCTCCCGGACCGACAGAAGCACTGCATGCGTGATGCATCTCTGCACCCCCCCCCGACCCATCGAGTCTCCTTCGCGCGGGGAAGGGAAATTCTCCTCTCTGCTAACGAACACAAGCGACCCTGTAGCTGCGTACCGCTCCCACATGCACCCTTCACGCAGAGCAGACACGCAGTCTAAAGGGGCTACCCCCGGTCTACCGCTCTCTACGTGTGTGAGTCTGAACCACAGCGGACACAGAGCAGGAGTACGGGAGTACAGTGCATCACAAACAGAACAATCCCAGAGCCCGTGGACCAGACCAGAGCAGCGTCCGGTGCACCAGCGACAGCAGCAGCGCTGGCCACTCCACCCTCCACCCCCCCGAGTGCTCCAGGACACAGTGGGGGCCACCGGGGGGGGGGGGCTCACTTCCCTGGAACCCTCGACTTGAATTTCCTCAGCCTCCCGACGGCGTTCCCTGGGCTTGTGCACGTGTGGGGAGTTTTACCCCGCGAGACGGCGTGAGAGACAGAGGAGCCGGCGGGCCCCGCGGACTTACCCTTCACCCTCTCCCCTCGGTTGAGCTGGATCTCGCCGTCCCCCTGGGGCGTGTGGGGCTTCACCACGATGAAGGTGCGACCCGGCACGGCGCTGTACAGCTTCCTCTTGGGGCCCCGGGGCCCGGCGAGGGCGGGCGGGGGCGGCGGCTGCAGAGGGGGGCTGGGCTCGCGCTGCAGCGCACTGGGACTGTAAACGAAAACATACGTTACCGTGGTGATCCCCGGCAGCTGGCAGCTGAACGCGGTGGTCACCTGCATGGCGGCGTGGTCCTCCCTCGCTCACTGGCACTCCTCCCCCTCCTCTCCTCTCCTCTCTCTCTCTCTCCCTCTCCCTCTCTCTCCCTCTCTCTCTCTCTCTCCTCTCTCTCTCTCCCCCTCCTCTCCTCTCCTCTCTCTCTCTCTCTCTCTCTCTCTCTCTCTCTCTCTCTCTCTCTCTCTCTCTCTCTCTCTGTGCTCCCAGCCGGGGGAGGTTGCGGCTCTCGCAGGGAAAACGCCGGCCCCCTTCCTTCCTTCGCCCTCCTCTCCTGGCGTCTGCCGCACACACACGCCGCCCGCCCCGCCCCCCCCCCCCCTCCCTTAGCGGTGGCGGGAGCCCGGCGCGCCGCTCTGAGCCTGCGAGTCACGCATGTCCGGGGGAAACGGCGTGCGGCCCCTCTCGGGAGAGCGTGAGAGATCCCCGCTGCTCTCCTGCTCCTGCTCGGGCTGCTGCTCCGGCTGCTCTCCCATCCGACCCTCTGAAGCTCTGACGCTGGCGCGCTGCGTCGCTCCCCTGCCCGCCCGTCTCTCTCTCTCCTCCCTCTCTCTCTCTCTCTCTCTCGCCCCCCCCGCCCCCTCCGTGAGCATGATAACCGCGCGCGCACGTCACTCCACCGCCCGATTGATTTGTGCCCGCGCTCCGGCTCCCTAAAACACGTCCTCGGGGAGCACTGGGCATAAACCGCCGTCCCCCCCGTTTGTTTAATTGCCCGCTCTGCTCCTCCCCTCCTCCTCTGTGCTCTCCGCCCCTTTACGCCCCAGCGAGCGGCGGGCCCCTGCGCTGGCTACTCCCGGCAAGCTCTCAGTCGCGACTCCTGCCGACACTGCTGTGTCCAGGCTCATCTTTGCTCTCTGCTCTCTCTCTCTCTCACTCACTCTCTCTCTCCTTCTCTCTCTCTCTCCTTCTCTCTCTCTCTTTCTCTCCTTCTCTCTCTCTCTTTCTCTCCTTCTCTCTCTTTCTCTCTCTCTTTCCTCCTCACTCTCTCTCCTTCTCTCTCTCTCACTCTCTCTCTCCTTCTCTCTCTCTCTCATTCTCTCTCCCTCTCTCTGTCTCTCTCTTTCCTCCTCACTCTCTCTCCTTCACTCTCTCTCTCCCTCTCTCTCTCTCCCTCTCTCTCTCTCTCCCTCTCTCTCTCTCCTTCTCTCTCTGTCTCTGTCTGTGTCTGCTGTGGCTCTCTCTCTCGGTCTCCTGCACTCTCAGCGGTGAATGAGCTCTGTTCTCTTGTACAGTGTGTTCAGGTGGGGACAGAGCAGCATCATATCGTTTTGGGGTGCGGGTTGTGTGTGTGTGTGTGTGTGTGTGTGTGTGTGTGTGTGTGTGTGTGTGGGGGGGTGTGTTGTCTGTTATGTGGTGTGTGTGTGTGTGTGTGTGTGTGGGGGGGAGGGGGTCGGTTATGTGGTGTGTGTGTGTGTGGAGGAGGGTCTGTTATGTGGTGTGTGTGTGTGTGTGTGTGTGTGTGTGTGTGTGTGGTGTGTGTGTGTGTGGAGGGGGTCTGTTATGTGGTGTGTGTGTGTGGAGGAGGGGGTCTGTTATGTGGTGTGTGTGTGTGTGTGTGTGGGGAGGGGGTGTGTTATGTGGTGTGTGTGTGTGTGTGGAGGAGGGGGTCTGTTATGTGGTGTGTGTGTGTGTGTGTGTGTGTGTGTGTGGGGGGGGGTCTGTTATGTGGTGTGTGTGTGTGTGTCTGTTATGTGGTGTGTGTGTGTGTGTGTGTGTGTGTGTGTGTGTGTGTGTGTGTGTGTGTGTGTGTGTGTGTTTATGGTGTTTATGTGTGTGTTTCCTCTGAGCGGCTCCACATACTCTCTCACATTATTTGTCGCCTCTTTTTGACTCAGGGATTCCTCACTCGTCCCTTCATCTGCCAGATCGATTGAATCAATCTGTCTTTCTCAGATTTTCAATTACTGCAGGGACAGGGGGCTGCAATGGCAGCTGCATGTTAATGGCCGGGCAGGGAGACACTGCGTGTGTGTTTATGTGTACGCGTGTGTGCGTGGTGGGGGTTAAGGGAGGGAACACAGACCGACTGCTGCTGCAGGGAGCTCTTAGATCCACACAAAACAACGTGTCAGAGATCAGGACTTGGCTACTGCTCAATAAGAAACAGGCACCATCAATTATTTGTTTCTGATTTTCTCCCATTTTTCTCCCAGTTTAGTAGCCAATTACACCCTCTATCTTCATATCAATCCCCCCTTGTATTGTGAGTTCGCTAGCCCTGAGACCGGCAGTGACACAGGTGAAGTATCATCTCCTCCGAGACGGCACTCGCCAAGCTGTCGACTGTAAATCCGGTACTCCAGAGCCACTCCTGTGCACAGCGAACTTCATGTCATCTTCCCTCCCCCCTCCCTGGGGCGGACAGCCAATCACCACACCCTGGTGGCACTCCCGGCCAAAGCAGACTCTGGTATAGCCGGTGGAATCTAACCCCGGTCGCGGTGGCCAGCGTCGAACGTTGTAACGACTAGAACACCCGGGAGGCCCAGACATCGCATGTTTGCATGGATCACAATGCTTGTATAAGCTGTGAAAGACGTTCTAGACATCATGCTTACCAACCTGTAAGTAAATGTCCCAATTTTTCCAGCCTGGAAAATGTCATTCTCAAATTCAAAGTCTTTTCCAGGTTTTTCATGACTGTATGAACCCTGCAGTATGAGTCCTCTACCCCTCCAAATATGGCCACCAATTGCAATGATCACATGTGCATTGGCTTCTCACAATGTTGGCTCATCCCTCTTGTTCTTTCTTCTAGACATGTATAAGATTTTCTTAGCTCGATCCCTGGCCACAAATAAAATGTCATCACTGAACATTTATTCGCACAACACCATCATTCATTTAATAACTGGCCTATTTTTCAGACATTAATCCATTACTATATCTCAGAGTCACCAACCGTTTGCTTGAAAGCCTTGTCATAAATTGGCCTTTAGTTTGCCTGCAACCTCTAGTTAATATAGAATTATGAGCTCAACAGTGACACATCGACAGCATAATGTCACAGATCAAGTAAAAATGTGTCATAATAAAGCAGTATAGCTTGAACAAGTTTGACAAACCACAAATGGAAAAAAAATTATGTTGAATAGGTGCCCAATTAAAAACACTATCAAGACGTAGTGTTCTGCAGAAACGAATATTATATTATGCACCCCACATAATACTATCAGTGAGGGGGCTAACAGGACATATTTAAATCAAAACCACAGCCTCCCCAGCACAGATCAACTTCAAGTACACAGGGACCTGTAAGATAAGAACCTCACACTGTTCACAGTTCCTTCACAATCGAGTAATCTCTAGTGCAAAGAGTCAAACAGAAAGCCACAGGTCACTTCAAATATGCTAAACAGATTCCCATGGGGCACGGGGAATGGGGGACTTACATTCTAGGCATCATCCATGACTTTTATTGATTGTAATTACACGGGGAATCGATGACGACTTTTATTGTAAACCAAAATGTTTCAAAGATCCTCTTTGGCTTGCCCTTCAGGCTAAAGAGGGTAATTGTGTAGTGGAAACGTGTCACTGCTGATGACTTAGCACTGTCCAATCCCTCATCGAGACACACGGCCACACCAGCTCAAATGAAGAAGAAAAAGCTGACATGAGTCAGCTGTGTACAGGAGTGGCTCTGGAGTACCGGAGTTACGGTCAACGGCTTGGTGAGTGCCATCTCGGAGGAGACGATACTTCACCTTTGTCACTGCTGGTCTCAGGGCTACGGCAGCAAACTCACAATATGAGGGGGGGATTGACATGAAAATAGAGGGTGTAATTGACTACTAAATTGGGAGAAAAATGGGATAAAATCAGAAACATGCAAAGTCTATGCTTACTTAAGGGCTCATGTTACCAGTTAGTAATACAATAGATATGATCAATTTTTGCCATCTTTGATTGTCTGTGAGAGGCAATACAAGTGTAGGTCCATATGTTACAGCAGGGGAGTTAGAACGCCAATCTCCACCGTCTCCTAGGATGCCAATTCTGCTTTGGTAACACTGGTAAACTTATTTTTTAGAAATAAAAAAAAATTTAAAAAAAAAATAAAATAAAAAATTTGTTTAAAACAAACAAAAAACGCAAATGTACCAGAGTTGTAAAGTCAGCAATCAAAATGGAGGTGAAATTAAATGAATTTAAAAAAACACCTAAAAAACTATGGCTGGTATACCAGTGGCCTCAACTCAAAATGGATTTTGCCCCAAATAGTGAGTTAAGATGTTTCAAATGAATGAAAATTGTGGCGTGAGAAATTGTACAACATGGAACACTTGCAACAATCTGTTACTCAAACCCAAGGACAAACTGGACTGCAGTTAGACTGGACAAACAACTCTGAGACGCCACCTACGTGGTTTCTGCCTTCTAATAACGTACATGATTACAGAATGGGAATAAGGCGAGTGATGAGAACATGTGAAACCGAACAACTCAAGGTAACAACGCTGCGGCTCATCATTTCTCATTTGTAATTTGGACAAAACACAGCAATTTAGGAAGCCATTTCAGCGGGTCCCTCTACACTTCCACGACGATGAAATGCAGTGATTACGCTGCAAATTCGCTAACTTAAACAGAAGTCTGCTCTCTCAAGACGAGCGATTTAATCAGTATTTATGGACGTGGCCAGTCCTAGTCGGGGAATGGGGGGGGGGAAACCATCCTTCATTATTAAGACAGAATGTTCCGGGGTGCACGCCAAAGCCAGGTCCTTCCCAGCAGCCTGATAGAAAACGTTTTCAGCACAGGATTCTGGGACGTCGTCCGTTTCAGCTGAGCTCAAGTATCTCCTCAAGCAAAATAAGAGCCTGTGAAATGCTCAGATGGTGTGGAGTTTGGAACATGTAAGTGGGGAAAATAAACTCACGACACATTTGGGTGGCCTTGACAACAAACAGATATGCAGATGGGCATCAGACCTCAATTTGCATAGGCCTGGACTCAATCAACATGTTTCCTTAAAGGGGGCTGGCTCATGAAAATAGACAAATTTCAGTTATTACACTTATACATATTAATACAGGGAAAATAGAAGAACACTGATCATTTCCTTATAAATTTAACTTAAGAAGAAATACTTAAAATTATTGCACCAATCATTTTTACTTCAAAAGCCTCTCAGAAGACTAGCTTTAAAAATCCACATATCTTCCAGTATCCAGTCATTAAAATCAAAATGTGTATATGCATCTGTGATTTGTCCTGTGCTGACATGAGTTTGCTGTGTACAGGAGTGGCTCTGGAGTACCAGAGTTACGGTCGAAAGGCTTAGTGAGTGCCATCTCGGAGGAGACGATACTTCACCCGTGTCACTGCCGGTCACAGGACTACGGCAGCAAACTCACAATACGAGGGGGGGATTGACATGAAAAATAGAGGGTGTAATTGGCTACTAAACTGGGAGAGAAATGGGAGAAAACCTGAAACAAATTCTTAAATTTAAAAAAAAAAAAAAAAAAGACATAGTATAGTAAGTAGGGCTGCATCACTTTTAACGTCCCAATCAGACACGGTGAAAGCCAATTTCCATTTAGGGGTTTATTTTGCAAAAAGATGGACGGCCTGGGCAGTGGCAGACAGTGATTATGAGTAAGATTCTCATGCAGAGGAGAAGCCAGATATCTGCCACGCTGGCGATGGGACAGTTTGAAATAAAGAGCAAGAAATAGTCAAGTTCTTGTGTTCTTCTCTCAGGTGGAATATCCAGCTAAAGCCCTTAGGGAACAATCATGCACCCCATGTTCTGGACGGAACCCTGACCTTGCCACTACTGACTGTGGCTGGCAGTCCTGTGCAGAGGGTTTCGGTTAGTAGGGTATTCCCTGCCTCACTGACCAATAGAGACTCCTCTGGTCACCTGGGTGTGACCATGTCTTGGAGGTCACGTGTGCTAGGCTACGCCCACTGGAGTTACAGTAATGGGACAGGTTTACAAATGCAACTGGCCATTCCAAATTGGGATTAATGGGAAAAATGGGATTACAAACTGTTTAAAAATGGCATGTTGCTCGTTATACCAAAGTTCCAAGATGTGATCGACTTGTGTGTTGAATCAAAGACGTTTTCAAAATCTTGATAATAAGTTTTATAGTAAAAAAAAGAAAAGAAAATGCCAGCACTTATGATCCACAATAAGTGCATAGATACAAGAACACGTTTCGGGGTATGCCTTCCTCAGCACACTATACAATAACACAATAATACACTTATATTGTACAACAGAATATAGTAGTGTTTCGATAAAGGCAATTTATTCAATAAAAGAAATCAATTCTTTTGAAGATTGAAGATTTTTGGTGAAGATGTCCATGGAAGAAAGTGCATACAAGATGTTTTGAAAACAACAGTAAGTGAATTGGATACGGTTGCCAGGGAATCACGCATTATCAGCATGTGCTGACACCACCTTCTCCCAGGAGAGAAACCGCGGAGGAAAGACTAAAAGGTGTGCTAAGCGCTGGTGACAGTCGGGGTCGATGAGTAAGACCTTGCCAACCACTCCGATGAGTCAACACCTGTTCCAGGTGAATGTAATGGAACATTGATCCAAAAAGCGATGTAAATCTGCCCCATAATCGTAAAAGAGAAATCGAATGGCAACAATGGGCTCAAACTGGGACGGAACGAACCTCTTGCTGTACCAAAAGATTATCAGGTGGGAAATACTTTTTTTTTTAATGCCCCCCCTCGCCCCCATTCTCAGTCGTAATTGTAACTCTTAGCCTGTCCATCGCTGCAACATCATCCATCAATTCAAGTACTAAGCATACACTAGGAGTTTCTCAATCCATTCCTACAGGGCACACTGCCCTGGAAATTTGTATTCCAACCTCCGCTCCCAACCTATCATCTGCATCATCTGTTAATGATCACTTGAGCATGATTAAGTGGTGGTTGGAATGAAATCAGGCAGCGCAGTGTGCCCTGTAGGAATGGATTGAGAAACACTGCACTAGGATACGTGTCCTCCATTTTTTTTCTACTCCCCAGTCCACCAGCTGAGCTGACCAATCATTGGTGAAGTTATGGCCAATTGTGATTGGGACACCCACACAGTCCGGATCCAATCAGCCATCAGTGCACCACTGCTCTCTGGACAAGGGCCTCAACTAGGTATGGAATTATGAGGGAGGAGATTAAATGCGGTTTGGTCAACACTTGTTACCGAGGACGCCACTGCCAATAGCAAATGTGCTCATAGTCGCACGAGCACTGTGCCCTGTCGTCTTCAACAGTCGCCACAGCAGCTAGGAGGCTGCGGCACTTCTCAAGCAGTGCCAGTTTCTCCACTCCCTCTCGTCTCCCTGCGACATCGTCCCAATGTTAAATACGCCATTTGGCAGACGCTTTTATCCAAAGCGACTTACAGTAGTGTAATGTATATATTTTTCAGTATATGTGGGGTCCCAGTGGGAATCGAACCACAGAACCACAACCTAAGCGAGACACAGCCACACTCTACCTACTGAGCCACACAGAACCACACTCTACCTACTGAGCCACAGCAGAACCACGCTCTGAGCCACCTACTGAGCCACACAGAATCACACTCTACCTACTGAGCCACACAGAACCACGCTCTACCTACTGAGCCACACACAGAACCACGCTCTACCTACTGAGCCACACAGAATCACGGAACTCTACCTACTGAGACACACAGAACCACGCTCTACCTACTGAGACACACAGAACCACATCTCAACATTATCCCAAAGGAATCTCTCTCCTCAACAGACTTCTGATGATTAAGTACTGATGACTAGAGCCCAGTTACACACAGGCCCGCTCTCGTATTTGAACAATAAAGAAGAGACAGATGATTACCATAAATAAGATTTACGACACGGCGGGCGTATTTTTAACAGAAAATGTAATTCTGCTGCAGGAACAACACATTGAATGTTAAACATTACATGGAAATCTAAACATATTAAGTAAAGAAAAAAAGACAGGTACTTCATGAACATAAGATGAATCAAATATGAGTCAAATATGGATAAATATCATGCACACACTGTTTGGCTAAATTGCACAGGAAGGTACAGTATGTGGGTTGACTTCTCTTGTCTCCTCTAACTGGGCAGTTCAGTGGACTGGTGAATCACTGGATCCCTGAAGTGACCCCCATTAAAAATGGCTTTACCTGATTTCTTATGGTAAGATTTTTAATTGTCTGTCATTTTAATAATAATTCCAGAGCAGCAGTGGTCCATTATTTAAAAAAATATTAAAAACTATACAACTTGGACAATGGACTCTAAATTTCCCTGTGGGATCATGGATCAATAAAAAGACAATAGCTATACATTTCTTGAATAGGAATAATGTTCCAAATAGTCTTAAATCTGAAGTGTGGTTTTAACACAGCTATGCTGATTGTTACGTGTAGGTTTCATACACTGTACAGCTCTCATACGCTGGCTAATATCACACATTACATACACAAACATCCACTTCACATGCAAGCTAGCCAGATATGTGTGGTGTCGTGGACGAATATTTGACCTCTACTTTGAGCACGAAGCATCCTCAATTCAAAGTTGTACTATTTTCCCTGAGATAAAGACCATTGGTTTAACATACAAACTCTAATACCTCCCTTGATGTCATAAGACAGCTCTGGCTAATTACATGCACACTCATTTATGCATTTCATTATTTTATCAAACTTCATCTAAAACATTTCTCTCCAGGCAGGCAGACAACAGTCAGCTTTAGGACCTTGATCTGACCCTGGCCTTCCACAGCTACAGATTACGCTCCTGATGCAGAAAGCCATTAGGTCTGTGTGTCTGTCCTGGCTCAGGCCACCCAGCAGGTGCCTGTGGGCAGTAATACTGGTGCTGAACATGCAGTCCCATTACACCCATTACCCACATAGTGGAAAACAAGGCACCCTGAGAGCTGAGTGGAAAGAGTCCGCCTTGACCATCAGAAAAGGAGCGCCTGTACCAATCGCCCAAGAAGGGAGACTAAAGGTCATTCAAACCATGATGATGATCATCATCATCATCATCATCATCATCATCCTCATCATCATCATCCTCATCATCATCCTCTCTCTCGCTGCGTAGGTACACAACGCTGTGCAAATCTTTGTTTTCGCTTTCTGTTTCCTGTTTCCTCCACAAACAAAAAAACAAGGTTTAAGATAATACATCTTATCCCATTGGTGATATAGGTCAAAGAGTTTATATCTTATATCCAGCCTTCCTTTAAAGACACCTAAAGCCCTTTACTGAAGAGACAAAACTAGGAAACTGGATAATCAACTTTCCACAGCGGAAATAGTTGAGACTAATGGCCGCAGTGAAGGTTGCGTCCCAGTAGAGTCGGACTGCACTGACCTCGTGTTCACAAAGGGACTGTTAGCACTGTGCACTGTCAACACTGGGGTTTAAAACCATCTCCCCTTCTTATGTCTCTGTATCGTCAATTAAGCATTCCCTCTCCTCAGACACTTGAGAGTAATTAGTTTGATTGCTGATGCCTCTCAGTATGCGCAGCTTGGTTAGCCTCTTGAGCTAGTTGTATAAGGAGGTCTCCGCATAATGCTCAAGCATTAAAAGTTAACAGACAATTCAGTTACTTTTCTTAAATTTATAGTTTCTAATTTTTTCCAATTTTTCTCCCAATTTGGTTGCCAATTATACCCTGTATTGATCTCAGTTCACCCTCCCCCAGCCGTCCTCCGGGTAACGAGACAATTTTTCCAGGCCGGTAAATCCGCCTCCTTCGAGACGGAACCCGACCACGGAAGCCCTTCCTGCTCTTCGACAAACTCGTGCCGGCTCACCCTCCCCCCTCCCCCTGGGGTGGACAGACAAATGCCACCCCCGATCGGGGCTGATGACCAGGGCAGGTCTGGCAGAGACAGGTTTAAGACCGCGAGACGGGTTTAGAGTGGCTCTGGAGTTACGGTCGACAGGCTTGGTGAGTGCCGGCTCGGAGGAGACAATACTCCACCTGTGTCACTGCTGGTCACAGGGCTGCGGCAGTGAACTCACAATACGAGGGGGGGATTGACATGAAAAATAGAGGGTGCAAATGGCTACTAAATTGGGAGAAAATGGGAGAAAATCAGACACAAATTCTTAAAACAAATTCTTCCACTTCCGTGTCTTTCAGCTGCTCCAGGAGCTCCAAATATTCAGCCTTCAGTGTTTCTTTTTTACTCTCAGCGTAAAATTAAGCATTTGTTTATTCATCTGCAGCACATGTAACAACCAAATCCATTTTGACAGATGCAGGTTTGACAAAATCAGATTTGACAGATGTTTTGTAATTTAGGAAATTATTGGCCTGTCACATCAGGGTGGAAAAATGGTTTGATCTGATGGAAATGTGAACGGCTCCTGACCATGCAGATTCAATCACAAGGGCACCGTCGTTCCCGAGACACCGCGTCTGATGAGAGTCAGTGCATGACTCATGTTATGGTGTTGGTGGCAAGGCATTTTTCTCCAACAATCGTAAAGGAGAATCCCCCAAGTTAATTTCCCCCCATTCCTCTATTGGGTCTTCCAACACAGACATCTGTGCCTTCCCCTCCACTTCTCCCTCCTCCTCCTCACCTTTTCTATACAGGCCTGTGATGTTGGGGGTTTTCAAACAGGGATCCACTCAATGTTTTTCTTTTAAAAAAAAATTAGTTTAAGATTTTTCCCCATTTTTAGTAGCCAATTACACCCTCCATTTATTTAGATTTGCCCTCCCCACACGAGTCCGCTGCTCGTCTCTACGAGGCAAGATAATTCTCAGAGGGCAGTGAACTCCACTTCCTTCGAGACAGAATTCGCCCACCCATGTTCTGGAGACAAATGCCGCCCCCGATCGGGGCTGACAACCAGGGCCGGTCTGGTAGAAACGGGCTTAGAACCACATCCCTGACAGGCAGCGCACACTCATATCGGACCAGCCAAAATACGGTGCATTAGACCGCTACGCTATCCACTGCCCCTCCTTCCATGTTTTATACAAGCTTGAAATTATATGAAAAAGTTTCTCAATATATGTATGACAGCAGAAGATTGATATAAAATTTGCATTCTGTGGTTTATAGAGCATAGAGGTGCTTAGTGTTGAAAATCAGTCTGCATCCGACATCGGGATGAAATGCGCACGGATGCTCATCTCAGGAATGTTGTGTATTTGCAGTTTGCAATCGGGCAATTTCCTGCCAAGTTTCTGAGATATTATCTGTATTCCATTTGAATACGAATCATAAATAAAGCATGTGTAGGTTGGAAAGATACAAAACTACTGACTTTTGGCTTGAGGGGAAAATATAATGAAAATGAAAAAAATAAGTATAACTGAGGTGTTGCACAGAATTCAAACAGACTAGTAAAGTGGGTTAGGAAACAGACTGAAACATCTCCACTGGTGTAGAACTCAGTGAACAACACATTTCATCAAAACACATTTCATCGCTTTATAGTCTCCATCTCCACGGAAACCTACAGCCACAGCAGCAGTATTACAGAACAACATAACGGCATTACCATAGGAGATCCCTGCAGAGGAGTGATACAGTTAATATGATCAGAAAGGAGGACTGCAGGTTTCACACACGCACGCACACACACACACACACACACACACATACACACACACACACACATACACACACACACATACACACACACACACACACACACACACACACACACACGACACACACACACACAAACTGTAGTCAGTAGACCAGTCGCCTTGTATTTGCGGTAAAACCAACAAACTCTAACTGCAGCATCCAATTGATGGATCCTTACTTGCCTCGCAATCTTTTCCGAGACTCCACCGGCAGGAGCCAGGGCTGTGTCCTCATGCGTGGCGCGGTGAGGAAGTGGTGGGTCGGCGGCTGGTCTGACCGGCACAGCCCAATTTCACACTCCCTGGTTCCTGAGCGCGTGGGACAGCTGGTCCCAGTCAGTCTCGGACGGGGGGCTCCAGGGCCAGTGGGCCTCCGCTCTCCTGGCTCCACACAGAGCCACACTCACACTGCGGAGCAGGGGGGCGTGGGGCAGTCGCTGACCAGCTGACCAGTGCACACCTCACACCGGGCGTGTTGTCTCACCTTGTCACTCGAGGGCTTACTGACAGCAGCCCGCCCGGCGCTCAAACGACAGGACCCCGTGGCAGTCATTAAAACCGCGGAGATCAATCCGTAAACAGAAAGACTTACATCTTGTAAGTCGCTCTGGATAAGAGCGTCTGCTAAATGCTTAAAATGTAAATGTAAATGTATAAGCTAAATAAATGAAGGCAGATTACACATTTGAGATGAATCATAGTGTAGAGGGTGTGCATTCACAGGTCCTGAAATACATAAAGTTTTACCATTAATGTTTTAAGAAAATCTATAAATAAATATGTAAACCCATTCGACGGGTGAGGTCAAATAAGAATTCCTCCAATTACACTGATGTCCAAGGGCTCCTGCCATAATAAGTGAAAAAATCTGTCACGTCTTCATATTTTTAATTTTGTAAAAAAAATTTTATGTTTATTAAATATTGTGTTTGAGGAAGACTGGATGTGCAACATGTGTCCAGTATACATGCACCGAGGGTATGCAATGTAAAAGCGATTCCTTGTATTCACAGTATGTTCATCACTAGCAGTGCTGGTACTCTACCCACACCAGAGGGCCTACAGTTCAGCTCGGGAGGGCTGGTGCAGGACCAGTGGAGGCTGGGCACGGACCTTTTGGCTGCTATCACATTTTCCTGCTGTCTCTCTCTCTCTCTCTCTCTCTCTCTCTCTCTCTCTTCTCTCTCAATTCAATTCAATTCAATTTCAATTTTCAATTTTCAATTTCAATTCAATTTCTCTCTCTCTCTCTCTCTCTCTCTCTCTCTCTCTCTCTCTCTCTCTCTCTCTCTCTCTCTCTCTCTCTCTCTCTCTCTCTCTCTCTCTCTCTCTCTCTCTCTCTCTCTCTCTCTCTCTCTCTCTCTCTCTCTCTCTCTCTCTCTCTCTGAGATTTTGAGGCCTTCAGCACCATGGACTGGGCCAGCCCCAGTTACAGACATGCAACTCTGCCGTCATCAGAGTTGGTTCTGCCTGCAGCGTGTTTCGAACCGAGGATCTCGACGTGACAAGAGAGCGATTTAGCCTGCAAAGCTAAGGACTCAAGTCTCTAAGTCAGGGAACTAATCACACTCTTATCCACGTCACTTTCTGCAGCGGACGCTCACGTACCAGAGCTCACCCGCTACGCTCTCATCAGGCCTGTTATAAAGGCACAGCCAGCAGAGGTTACGGTGGATCAGCTGGCGGTCTTGTGTTACACGGCGGTGACAACGGGCCTTGATTGATGGATGAACTGGGATGACATGACTCCGCCACTTCCCTTGCAATCTTGCCGTCAGACCATCAGGCCATCGGTGTCCCTAAGGCATGCTAAAAGATTCACATGCGCTGCAGCACCTGAGACTGGTGTGATGTCATCAGCTGGATCACTGCACATTCAGGAAAGGGTCTTCCACAGTGTCCTTACAGCAAGCGTCTTACAAATACCGTGACATCTTCATCCCCCACCGTCCGTTGGGTCAGACGGCAGTAACAGGCCATCACAATCCTGTTCCACAATGATCTCTATCGCTGTATTACTGCACTGATCTCTTGTGCGAACTATGACTGTTCTTACCATGTATTAATGCACATCTTGTAAGTCGCTCTGGATAAGAGCGTCTGCTAAATGCTTCAAATTTGAACAAATTTAGTTCTGATCAAAGGTACCAATACTTTCATCCCTCTAAGGTTGCACAGCCAAAGACACAGAGCAGCTGCAGCTAGCTACTAGTGCACCCCCACTCACTTCACATGCACCCTTAGTGGTTTTGTTCTGGAACCAGGCCTGCCTTAAATCCTTTGCTCTTGACTCTGTGAGACTATGAAAGATTATGTGTTCATGTTGGAGAACTGGAACCAGGCCTGCCTTAAATCCTTGGCTCTTGACTGAAATGTGAGACTATGAAAGATTACGTGTTCATGTTGGAGAACATTATGTGTCCTCCAGAGGCTTCACAAGCAAGAGGAAACAGGTACTATTAACTGAAACGTGTCATATTAACTGAAATACCATCTAAACACAACTGTTCAGAGGAAGAACCTTTAAAGGTCCTTTGGAAAAAATGCTGGAAAAAAACTATTTAAAAAAACTGTAAAATGATGTTAAAGTCTTCACCTGATCACATCTTCTCCTGTTTGCCCCTTAATACTGTTATAACATATGTAATAAATGCCTAATTGCACATTAATAAAGCTCAATCTTTTTTTCCATTAAAGCTAATAAATAGATGATAATATATAAAATTTGGTTGTTTGTGTACCACTAGTTTATGAATTGTATACACTATATTACCTTTGAACATGTTAAAACCAACTAATAAATACATTTGAACAAATACAAATTGAAAACAACATTCACTCACTATTTAGTTTGTTTTTTACTACATGCTCACAATATGTTTATAAAAGTTATAAATATGTCAGATTGAGTCAACAGGCAGAGATTATTTATTTATCAACAGTATCCTGACAGGCCCTCAATATAAGATTGAGTGGTGACTGGTTTACCTTCCTACTGCCTCATGAAAAAAACATTAAGGTAACAGATATTTTAAGACAAACCTTTAAAGCAATGGCACCTTTTTGGCATCAGATTCTTACATTTTTTAATAAACAGATTCTGGTATTCAAGAGTGTTCTAAGACCATTCTATTGCCTTGTTTACCATTGTGTGCTGAAATTCCCTTCCAGACACTGTGATAACAATGGTGTCCCAGGGAAATACAGCAAACAAACCCAACCGGATCATCAATACCATCACTGTTTACTACTTCCTGTTGACCTAAATCATGTATAATTGTGTTTTTGTTTTTCACCTGGTACTTTCGGTCCCTGAAGACATGTGGAATGGCACAAAACAAAACCATTTCTCTGCTCTGTGAGGTGTCTCTGGGGTTGGACTATAAATAATGTGATCACATGTAAGAAGCAGCATGACATCCTACAGTATTTTTATTTTGTTATTTTGTTTCCCCATTAACATTTTTTATTTTCCTCCTTTCTGAGGAAAATGAACTTGAACTTGAAGGTCATCACGGAAAAACAGTTATACATCAGTTACAGCAGTTAGCCTTCTCTCAGTATTCAGTATTCTTTGACAATATCTAGAGTACTATCCCGAGTTAATCAAACCGCACTCAAGAAGCAGCACCTGCACAATACAAACACACCACAGTGTGGACACAGTCTTTAGCAACGGAAGCACTGGGTACTTGGGTCATGAGTGCAAAAATCAAACGCTAAATCCTTCCAGGGGTCATCCTCAAACATGACCCCTCATCATACTTACAGGCTTAGAAAAAAACCCCAAAAAAAACTAGCAAAAACTGTTGAATATATCTTCCTTACCAATTAAGAGGGGTTAAAATGTATGCTACACAGTGGCAATTTGTAGCTCAGTAGGTAGAGTGTGGTTCTGTGTGGCTCAGTAGGTACAGTGTGGTTCTGTGTGGCTCAGTAGGTAGTGTGGTTCTGTGTGTCTCAGTAGGTGTAGTTCTGTGTGGTTCTGGTGAGTGTGGTTCTGTGTGGCTCAGTAGGTAGAGCGTGGTTCTGTGTGTCTCAGTAGGTAGAGCACAGTGCTGACAACGCTTAGGTTGTGGGTTGGATTCCCACTGGGACCACATGTACTGAAAGATGTATGAACTCACTACTGTAAGTTGCTTTTGATAAAAGCATCTACTAACTGGAATATATATAATGTTTACCTTGAATGGTTTACTGAGGATCGCAATCTAGGCTATGACAGACAGCTAAAGTGAGAGAAACAGTGATAGAGAGAGAGATCTGGTCCCTGATCCTGCAACAGCTGGTCCCAGCAGCAGGCAGGCAGGAGGGCAGGAGCCAGTTCAGCAGCTTCGCCTGATGCTAATCCCATTCCCTACGCAGCCCAGCAAAGACGATAATTTTATACATGCGTCCCTTTCAGTTTTCAGGGAAGATACTGCGCTTCAGTACTGAGGTGCCCTCTCGTATTGCTCCACGGTTGCCAAAAAGAAAAAACGAATCTGTCAAACAGGAAAATAAAATAAAAAGGGGACCCTGTAAAGCTCCAAAGGCTCTTCCTGTTTATCCACACTACAGCAGCGGTGTTTCACACTGTGTCTCACACCTAGATGACGGCGCTATCTGTGTTAATCTCGTCTTCTCTTTTCCTCATTGCCAAATTAGCGACCATCGTACGTCACCAAAGTTTGGATGCATCATCCAATGTAGTTTAAACAGAATAATAATTGTGAAAAGACTCCAGGCCCCCTTTTTCAACCAGCGACGAGGAGAAGAAAGCGAAGATGAAGACAAAGGAAACAGAGCAGAGGACGACGAAGACTCGACTAGAAAGGGAAACGGGGAGAAACGACAAACGCTGAACTAAAGGGGAGAAGGTTGACCAGACGAGAAGAGTTAGAGAAGCAGAGGGAGACAAAGACTAGGCCCGGAGGAGGAGAAAGAAGTAGAGCAGGTGTACTCAAATCCAGGCCTCGAGGGCCGCAGTGTCTGCAGGTATTTGCTCCAACCACGCACTACACCACCTGATTTCACTAATTAGCTCACTTCCTGGATTTCATTATTCTAATTAGGTGGTGCAGCTGTCGCCTCACTGGGTCTCGGGTTCGACCAATGTTCTCGCCGAGATAAACTAATTGGATTCTAAATGTGTGATTGAATGGTGTGTATGCCCTGCGAGGTTGGTGTCCAGGGTGTATTCCTGCCTCTCGCCCGGAACGCATGCTGGGATTCCAGCCCCCCCGCGACCCTGACCAGGAATAAGCGGCTTAGACAATGGATGGATGGATGGAGGTGGTGCAGTGCGTGATTGGAGCAAATGCCTGCAGACACTGCGGCCCTCGAGGCCTGGATTTGAATACCCCACGAAGTAGAGGATGAAAAAGACTATACAGGAACAGAAAAGAGCGGGAAAATGACAAAGGAGGCCGAGGAGGCTGAGGGGGAGGGGGGGAGGGAGGGCGGAGCCAGGAGAGGGGTCCTCACCTCAGGCGTCCGCGGGCGTGCCTCCTCAGGCTGAGCTTGTCCTCCTCCTGCAGGCGTTGCAGCGAGGGCGATCGCGAGTGGGAGCTGCGGGAGCTCCCGGTGCTCTGCAGGCTGCTGTCGGGCGCGTCGCCCGGGCCGGCCAGCGGGGGCAGGCTCCGCAGCGAGGGCACAGGGGAGTGCGCCGGGGCGCTGAGGTTGTTGTCGCTGGCGGAGCGCAGGAGGCAGCGGGGCGACGGCAGGGTCCCGCTGGCCACCGCACCCACCCGGCGCCGGTTGGTGTAGGAGGGGGTCTCCCGGAAAGGCACTGCGGCGGGACACAGGGAGACATCGGGGGGCATGATCAGTCACGGGGCAGAAGAGAGGGGCATGATCAGTCACGGGGCAGAAGAGGGACATGATCAGTCACGAGCAGAAGAAGGGGACACGATCAGTCTGGGGCAGAAGAAGAGGACACGATCAGTCACGATCAGTCACGGGGCAGAAGAAGGGGACACGATCAGTCACGATCAGTCAGGGGCAGAAGAGGGGGGCTCTCTGTGACCGTGACTTCATCAGCCTCGGTGCAGTGTTGTTTTGGCAGTGGAGTGTTCTGGTACAGCAGGGTTATGGTACGACAATGGGACTGTGTTACAATGCTGACACATTGGGACTGTGTTACACTGCTGCATTAGGGCTGTAACATTCTGTGGTTCAGCGCTCACTTGTTCAGTGGAGTAAAAAGCAGACACGACGGTCCAACCAAAATATTGAAGCACTCCAGGCCAATATGCTATTTTTTTTTTACTTTCTACTTTTTATTTTCTTAATTAAATTCTGACAGACAGAGAAAAGAAACTCAAGGTTTCGGACGAGGCCTTGACTGAAACGTTGAGCTTCTTATATCTCTTCTTTTGAATAGACAATGGGAGTGATTGTGAGTTCTGTGTGTTTGTGTTAGAGGCAGAGCAGTTGTTATGGGTTAAATAAAATAATGGGACAGATCAAATGAGCGGGCTTTCATTCTCCCGCTCAGCTGCACAGTGAGGTTATGCCCTGCTGCAATTGTGTGTTCATCGTCACAACCCCTGCTGCAAGGGTCGGGAGACTGGGTACACAAATCTCAGCCCTTCTTGGAGAGAAATGGTAGTAAACAATGTCTTTAGTGTTAAAAAAAACATTTCGTTTTTCAGTCTTTTTCAGCTGCAAGCATTTGTCAGGGCAATGTTGAGATTGGTTCATGTACACGCCTGGGGAAGCCCTAGCTTTTTAAATCAACACAATGGAATCGCAAGTGGCCATGCGGTTGAGAGATCGAAAGGTTACAGCTGCCAAAAAAAAAAGCTCATGCATTTCTGTGGAACACCACGAGCGACTGAGATCATGCCAGAGGTCAGAGATATAATTATTTTTTTATTTAACCTTTATTTAACCAGGAACGGTCCCATTGAGATAAAAAAATGTATTTTACAAGGGAGTCCTGGTTACAAGGTGGTGTCTGTAGAACCTGAGCAACCTGCTGCGTGAGAGGCTTTTCTCAGACTCAGTCCAGTTTTTTTTAACTTATTTTAAATAAAGGGAGAAAATACTTCTCGTTTATTTTAAATAGAGGGAATGAGGAAGGGAAGCCGGCATGAGTTTGCGGCTCTGTGCGTATTGGAGTTGACAGCTTGGCGGGTTCCGTCTCGGAGGAGGCGATTCATTTCGCCCTTTGTCGCTTTCGCCTTTGTTGCTAATCGCCGCCCCCGAGTGGGACTGCTGGCCAGAGTGGGGCTGGCGCAGCTTGCTGCAACCCAGGGCAACCTGCACTTAGAACAAGTGTCTTTACCGGTCACAATGCCTGGAGCCTAGCACACTCATAACTTACACTTGTTTTCACAGCTCAAGTAGCCAACTGGAAAAAAGGAATATAAATGTCACTGCATTCTTTGAGAGAAATGTCAGAAGTCGTCACTGCGAGTTAACCTTAACCTCTACTGCACACTGTGATGACAGGAAGAAAGTGTTTCAGATTATAAAGCACAATCTGTCAGATGGTTAAATCACAAAGGCGTGAATGACCAGGAAGAAGAAAAAAAACCCAGTAGAGAGCCGGTGAAAGGTTGATATATAGCTTTCAACACTAGGTGGTGCTCCTCTACCTATTCTTAGAGAGTGAAAAATTAACAGCGCAAAGTTATGGCTTTTGCGTTTGAAGATGAGGAAGAGATGCAGCGTCATTAGCCATGCTACTAAACAATGAGAACAGATCCTTCAGGCTCAAACTTCAAACACACAGAACACTGACTCCACATAACTTTTTTCCTGGTTGAATTAATGAAGCCTGATTCACTCCACTGTATCAGGGGAAAATAATGTGCCATGACGTGCGATAGAATCCTTGGAGTTAATCTTGTGAACCACTGTGAATGAGTCCATCACAATCAGGGTCATTGAGTTATTATTAGCAGTGCCTTAATCATTAATGGCACTGATTTAGTAGTAGTGCTGCTGCAATTACACATTAGTGCTTTATATATTTTTCTTGACATGAGAAATAAGTGAGATATTTGAAGGAGTAAGGTAGAACAGAGAATAGGATTGCTGAAGCTGAGGTCAAGTGTTAAAAAGTGAAATGATTGGGCCTCCCGGGTGGTCTAGCAGTTACAACGTTCGACGCTGGCCACTGCGACCGGGGTTTGATTCCACCGGCCGCACCAGAGTCAGCTCTGGCTGGGAGTGCCACTAGGGGTGGGAATTGGCTGTCCTCCCCAGAGAGGGGGGATGGAAGCCGATATGAGCTCGCTGCATATAAGAGTGGCTCTGTGTGTACCGGAGTTACGGTCAACAGCTTGGTGAGTGCCGTCTCACAGGAGACAATACTTCACCTGTGTCACTGCTGGTCTCAGGTCTACGGCAGTGAACTCACAATACGAGGGGGATTGACATGAAAAATAGAGGGTGTAATTGGCTACTAAATTGGAAGAAAAAATTTATAAAATCAGAAACAAATTCATGGTAGGGCTGCCATTCAATAACTTGTAGCCAAGGTTTTAATTTGCAAAAAAGCCTAACCTGATATAATGAGCACAGAACATGGTCCTCTGAGCAGTGGAAGAGAGTAATATGATCTGATGAGTCGTCTTTTACTCTTTTTCCTACATCTCAAGGAGGGGTTTATGTTTGGAGAAAGCCAAAGGAAACCTCCAACCCTGTTTCCAACTGTTGAACACGGTGGTGGATCTGTTATGGTATGGGCAGCCATCTCGAGGGAGTCATTGGGTCCGATTACTCGTATAACAACATTCCAAGAAGGATTGAAGCTGTTCTGGAGCCAGGTGGTGGCCCAGATTCTTATTAGTTAATAAATATTCATATATTGTTTGGTGTTTTTATTATTTTGTCTACCCCCTGTATGTCCATCTTGGTATTTATCCAGCAACTCATAATTGTGTGTGTTAACAGTAACATATAGCAGTGTTTCTCAATCCATTCCTACAAGACACACTGCCCTGCATGTTTTCATTCCAACCTCCGCTCCCAACCTATCATCTGCATCGGTCGTCTGTTAATGATCACTTGGACATGATTAAATAGTGGTTGGAATGAAAACATGCAGCGCAGTGTGCCCTGTAGGAATGGATTGAGAAACACTGGCATTTGGCGTCAAACTGTACAACCGTTAATCATGCAGGTAGAAAAACAAAACAGGCGTCTCATGCAGGGTGGTGTGGCCCCTTCTCTCAAAACATATCCCACAACCTGTCGCCATCAGAGTCCACAAGCTTAATCAGCACGTATCTGAGACCGGCTCCTATAAGCGTATTCATCACACTCGCAGAAAACACCAGCTAACACTTTGTATCCTCAAACATAATCGTAATAAAAATCTCATTCCAATCATCAAGCCCCAACATTTCCCCACGTGTTATCCATGATTCAGGAGTTTCTGTAGCTGAGCCGCGTCAGGGCTGAAGAGCAGCTCCCGGTGTGATGGATTAGACCGTGATTGCGAGCCTGGAGGAGATATTATGGAAGCTGTTCATGAGCTCAGCCCTGCGGGGGAAAAACCTGTTTTGGGGGGGCGGGGAGAGGGGGGGGGGGGAGACGAGAGGCACGATGACAAAGCACAGCAATCTACAGATGATCAGCCACGGAGGCCAGGGTTTCTTTAACTGCCCTGATGTTTGTGCGAAGGGTTGAGAGGGTCCCATCATTTTACACCGAGGGGCTGGAACAAGGACAGATGAGATGCCGCGACGCAGGAGAGGGGCGGAGGGACGAAACGAATCGAATCCGTACGACCAGTGCGGGAACACAGAGATTAGGCTGGTGTGAGGACAATCTGTCTCCAGGCTGCAATTTTGTCAGATTTCGTTCCCGCCGGGAATACCAGGAGACCGATGCTTTTCATTCCCCAAGGTGTGGGAGCACACAGCGGGAAAAATTTAATCTGAATTGCTAAATTTAAAACGCAAAAGTTCACTTTGAATTTCACTCAGTGGGTACACATCTTTTGTGACAAAACCGAAACAGAATTGCAATAGTATAGTTGTGTTTTCATTTCCGTGTCCGAGTACAAGACACACGGGCACAATGATAATCCTAAAGCGTACTTATTTGAATTTACATTTTTGTTTTTCTTTTGTGAGAAACTAAAACTCAAATTGTTAATATAGTTTAAATACTAGCTCAAATTGTTGTTTGAATGCTAGCTCAAATTGTTGTTTGAATACTAGCTCAAATTGTTGTTTGAATACTAGCTCAAATTGTTGTTTGAATACTAGCTCAAATTGTTGTTTGAATACAAGCTCAAATTGTTGTTTGAATACTAGCTCAAATTTTGTTTGAATATAGCTCAGAAAAGCTCAAATAATCCAAATGGTAATATGATGAGCACAGTCATTTTAAAATGGTGGTGAAGAGGCCGTGACAGTCACAATCAATTTTGATATATCAGAAAAAGAATAATCCAGATCAGTTACCTCTGCTCTTTAACCCTAGATCTGATCCCTCTGCTGACTGACCCTAGATCAGTTACCTCTGCTCTTTAACCCTAGATCTGTTCCATCTGCTGACTGACCCTGGATCAGTTACCTCTGCTGACTGACCCTGGATCAATTTCCTCTGCTCACTGACCCTGGATCAATTACCTCTGCTCACTGACCCTGGATCAGATTCTGCTCGCTGGCCCACGATCAGATTCCTTAGCAGACTGACCCCTAGATCAGTTTCCTCTGCTGACTGACCCTGGACCATATATGGATATAAACCTGCTAAGTGTTGTTAATGAACTTTGAACTCTAGCATGACATACAACACAATTACTCAAGCTTGGCGAAAACACAGGGAAAGGGAAATTCTCTGAGCCATTTAAGAACCTTCGGCCAGCAAACATTTCAAGGGCTGAGAACTGTCTAAAAAAAGGCTAGGAGAGAAAGAGTTCATTCCTTTTTGAGTTATTTCATTCTTAAATCAGCTATTTATCATGCATTTTACTCAATTTTGTTCCGTTGAATTATCGACTAAACTTGCAAAACAGCTGTTTCAAATTCACCCGGTGCACGTACAGACAAACACACTCCACTTACCAACGTCTGATACTTTGTGAATCTTTATAATTTCAGCCAGATCGAAATTCCCAGCAATAATAGCCACCTGCGTAAACACAATGAAAAGAGGGAGAAAAGGTCACAAACGATTCATTAAAACTGTATTATACCGGACATTCCCATTTTCGGTTGTGGCATTAATGGATGAGTTGCATAGTAATGTTTGAAGGTTTGGAACTACCATGCACAATAAGGACTATAATATACCATAAATACTAGAAGAATATACAGTGTTTATAAATTGAAACAATACAAATTGAAACTGTAAACTATGAAAACCTTGGTCCATGGGATGTCAAAAATGTCTTTAATATAGAACAACAAGGATCAGGAACTTACTTCTGGTAGATATATGTTTTATGATGTTCCTTTTAGCCACTAAGCACCTCACCCCAAAAGGAAAATGTGTATCAAATTTTTGTGCATCTTACTTCTGGAATACTTCTTTTCTAACTTCTCAATAGATCTATCGGAACCTGTTCTTTACAATTAATCAGTAAAAACAAAGAGAAAAAAGGCAGTCAATTATGAACGCAAACCAGTGTGTTCTTGGCAGTGTCTGCTCTCTGGGATGACATAGAACTGATGTTGCTGTATTTGCCACATTGCCCAATGTTACAATGGTTAACAAAATAACCACGGTAACCCAGCATGCCTAAACTCCTCCCACCCACATATCCAGGACCTTGAAGGTTTGTGTCAATCTCACACCAAGAGGCATGCAATAGCACTGACGTGTTCCAAGAGCCATGGAGGATCCAAATACCCGTCAGCTAACGCTGCATAGCGATGCTTCTGTGCACTGGCCCGGATCAGAAATATAGTAACTCTTTACCTTTAAGGAAGTGAAATGGCACTTTGGTACAGCTTTTCCCATTGATGCATTTGGGCATCTTTGAATAATAAAGAAAGAAAGAAAGAAAGAACTGAAGCTGGTGTCTTTCTTACATTTCTTAACTTAATCTTGATGAAGTTAAAATGATCACATGGAAATTGTGCAACAAGTGCAAAACATTATTACCATTGCTTTGATTCGCTACTCAAAATTAAGGACAAAGGGCATTAGAGTTGGGCTGAATCCTGCCCTGAATGCCAGCCAAGTAGTTAAAGAGTTAATATTCAGAGGTTCACTTCAGTTCCAAAGAAAAACATCTGAACTGAATGTCCAGAGAAGACCTTGTGTGCTCAGAGGACCTCCCGTTGAATATGTGTTATTGAGCAAAAGTTTGTTCCTGTCATCTTCTTCTGCCTGTCCTTATTTAAAATACAGTGCAGAGCCTATTTTTTTCAAATGCATTCCTTCCCAGTTCCCCAGAGCAACGGTTTTGCTCTGTTGTTTCTGGGTAAAGCATTCATAGAGCTCCTGGGAAATGGCTCCTTAAATCCTTCCTTTGAGGACACAATCATATCTTTCCTCGTGCTTGCATTCATATTCATCGCTCACTGAAACAATTTCATAAGTTCAAATGGATCATATTTTGAGATCATATTTTATGAATGAGCTGAAATGGTGGTCTTCACTTTATTTTATGAAACATAATGGCCTGAAATGTATCATTTGTATTCTGTACCTTGTCTGTTCTCCGATGCCAGAACATACATTATAATGTTAATATTGCAACCAGTGCTTAATTTGTGCCAGGGCTAGCCGGGGCATAGCCCCGGCAAATGCAAAGAATCCGGTTTTGTGCCCCGGCAAATGTCTTACTCAGAATCAGAGCCCCGGGCTCATAAATATCTAAAGTGCGTCAACAAAGCGTATTTTAACAGACTTAACAGCCGAGAAACAAATCATGCTTTCAGAGTGTTCACAGAGACATCAGGAGAACAAGTCACAGCCCTTGAAGGATCTCTTAACCGCTGTTAACACCGTAGCAATTTCCAGCGCAGAGTGCGAGAGAGGTTTCTCACAAATAAATCGAATCTGCACGTCAACAAAAGTGTCTTTAAAAACAGCAACCATATCACCGCTTCTGTTTTTAACCCTTGTTGCTCCACCACTGGAAAGTTATCATTAGACCAGAGGGAGGGACAGAAATGCAGCGACACAGAGGTAGGAAAGGAAAGGTTTACTTTCCCCCCCATGGGGGGAGTTGACCCCCGGCGTCTCTTATTTTACAAATTAAGAGCACTGATTGCAACATATTCGCTTGTGCAGTGGCACATGGCTCAGGTTCACTTCAACACTATCCATTTGTACTGCTGAACATTTGTAAACAGTATGGTATACGTCTATGCTTATAGGTGCAAAGGCAGTGCTCCAACAAGAAATTTGACCTGCAACCTCTGGTAACAAACCTGGCCACAGAACATAAATATATTATGCAATTTATGAAACACTTTATAAAACCCTTTGTTTCTACTATAGTTGCTTTTAGTTGGTAATTTATTCAACATATGCTGCCATTACAGGGAACCATCATTTATGATACACAGTAAACGTGAGTAGATGGTTTCCAATAGGGCCCACTGGCCTTTGTGCATCATCTTCTGTCAAGCTCACTAATTCTTGTCTCCATATTCAGATGTAGCCCTCGTTAAGTATTCTACCCTTTCTAGTTAACAGCCCACCCCCATGCCTACTCTCTCATTATAACAAAGAGGGGCAAACACAATAGCCATAAAGTAATTAACAATACTACGCTTGCGTAAAAGCTTCTGCTAAAATGGCATATATAACAAGACGAGATGACACTATATTGAGACCCAATAGTCTTCTCTCTGTTCTCTCTGTCCTCCCCCCCCCACCTTAACCCTCTCCACCTGCATATGTGAACAGCTAGTTAATACATGGTAAGATCAATCATTGTTCACGCAAGAGATCAATGCAGTAATACAGCGACAGACATTGTTGTTGGCAGCTGCGTACCATACCTGTCACACTGGGAAGGAAAAGGTTCATAAATTTTACATTTGGCTAGATGTACAGAATTCAGTGGTAGTGGAGTCTGGTAGTTAGAGTTCATAATGACCAACAATGATCAATCAGTCAATTTTCAAATCATTAAACTGCTCAAAATGACGTGGATACACAGCCACGGTATTCCAGGGCTGTACTCACTTACAAAAAGCCAGCTGTGTTGTGGGGCGGGCAGGCAGGCTTTGGGGCACGTCAGTGTCAATAGTTGCCGGAAACAAAAATGCAGCTACTGTTGTGCTGGCGATTTGTGTCACACGGGCAGCATGGATTGGCTGATTTTTAGACTGAATCAGAGCCAATGACGCACATGAGCCAGGTCACATGACCCGCCCGATTCTCCTAGCACTGCACAAAAACGTATATATCACACACATATATATATATATATATATATATATATATATATATATATAAAACATATAATATAATAATATAATATCCAAAAAGTGTCGTCAATGGTAGACTCCAGGTCTACAGAAGCGCACTGGCAATAGCATAGCCTTCCTGTGCAAACCACTTTCCCTCACTACTCTCGTCTGTGCAAGAGGTCTAATTCATTTTCACACATCGCTTTTCATTATTTAAAAAGCTGATTATACCAGCTGTCGGATAATGGCCCTGTTTGTTCAGTGTCTTTGCATGGTCCTCCACCCTGTGTAAAAACAAATTAACTCGGATTCATCCTAGACGTTTGTGTCTACGTCGATTTCACGGCGAGGTTATACACGGACACTTATCCGCCAAAGTGGAAATGCCGAATGCCGCCTCCGATCGGGGCTGACGACCAGGGCCGGTCTGGTAGAGACGCGGGTTTTGAACCGCGTCCCTGACAGGCAGCGCACACCACACCA
Organism: Aldrovandia affinis; assembly: GCA_029706075.1. Classification (NCBI taxonomy): domain Eukaryota; kingdom Metazoa; phylum Chordata; class Actinopteri; order Notacanthiformes; family Halosauridae; genus Aldrovandia; species Aldrovandia affinis. The sequence continues at coordinate 347,222 of JAINUG010000363.1, read as the reverse complement.
AAGTGTTGCGCGTTAGACCGCTACGCCATCCGCTGCCCCAGGATATAATTTTTCCCAAAGGGGAAATTCATAATGTCACCAGTGCAGAACATTCAGTTTTAAATAGAGACAAACAAACAAACGAGAAAATAAAAGACAAAAAATTTAAAAACATTATTTAAAAAATACATTTTAAAAACCATCACAAAACTGTACAGTATAAAACATCCTAAAACGCTCAGTATTACACCTTGGTCGTATAAAATGGCCACTAAATGTACTCCTCAGGTTTTTAAAAGACCCGTGCAGAGGATGGCCCTTGCACTGCAGTGTGGAGCGTAGTTTTTATGCATTGCAACCCAACCATAGTATCCCTCTCTGTGAAGTTCTCGATGGACTGCTCATGATGAAACCGCTCACGCCCTACATTGATATTTGCAGTCCACTGATTCAGAGTTGCTCGTCTGTTTTGCCTTGCATCTCATTGCATGGCCATCACAGTTGAGGAGTATTGGCTTTCGACCACAGTTCCCATAATTGAAGATGTCATTCCCTCAGACTTCCATACCAACATCGCCTTAGCCGCTGTTCCTCCTGCAACATCAGCAGGTTGAGCAGTCTCTGTCACTGAAGCTCCTGCCAAACAATCACCCCTCTTTCTAAGCCGCTGAGATCTCTTCTTCCAGCCATGGTAGCCAGAATAATGAGCACCTGGGCCTGCCAAGCCTTTTTATACACGACACTAAGCGTGATGGGGTGTCAAGTGCTTAATTAACTCAAGAGCCACACCTGTACGGAAGCACCTGCTCTCGATACACTACGTATCCCTCATTTACTCAAGTGTTTTGTTTATTTTGGCCGCTTCCTGTAGACTGAATTTCACAAATTTGCCCATTCATAAAGCTGGACACTTGCCGAAGCGATTCAGGTTAAGAACCTCGCTCAGGGGTGTGATGTCCCTGCTGGAAAGAGACCCTGCAGCCTAGTTGCAGGCCAAATTCCTTCACAACTACGCCGTGTAAAGTCGAGCAAATTGCCGTGAATGTCAATAACACGTTACCGTAATCTTTTCCCGAACGACAAATTAAATGTCCCCGCAAACCACGCATCTCTGCAGCCCGCCATCACTCACAAGCACAAAAGAGCGCCAAGAGGCTTGACAAAAATGAGATGGGGCATCCACCCCCCTTCAGTTCTCCAAGAAATAGCTGGCAGTAATCGCGTACAGTGTGTACAGCTGCCGGAATTGGCACGCAAAACCGCAACTTTCAGTAAATCTGGAAAGAAATGCTAATGAGGAAGAGGGCTCTCTGAATCCACCTTGTGAATTATGCTCTGCAACCTCCTCTGGGATCCTAGGATTGGTTGTGGTTCACATCAGCCATTTAATATTTAAAAATGAAAGACAGGTTTTGAGTGCACTAATTAAAGGGTCCCAAGGAGGTAGGGCTGAAAAAACGCTTGTGAACACGTGAGTATTTCTTTGGCTTTTAAAACAGCAATGTCTGTTTTAATTTCCATACAGTTCATCCATCCTTGGATATGCTAATGAGTTCCATGTTATTTGAGGTTGGCATTATACTGTGGTATTACATGGTAATAAGACATCAGTAACTCATGTTAATATACATTTATATATATATATATATATATTAAATATTTATTTACAAAATACATGTGTGGTTTATGCAAAACCACGTTGTCACATTTATCATAAGCCCTGCCCCTACCTGCAACCCTAACTCACTTGTATTGCATAATTATAATAACAATATGTACGCATCCTGCGAGAACTGGTGATGCATGCTGGATGAAGCTCATTTTATTTTGGTTATCTTATTTACATACACAATCCATTTTGCCTAATGCTTAAAAATTTGTTCATCTGTAATCGCAGGGAAAAAGTCAGTTTTTCCATTAAATAAATATCATTAACCAAATCTACCCAGGCGTCTATTGTTGGTGTCTCCAGCAATAACCACTTTCTTGTTATGGTTTTTTTACAAGCTGCCAAAATGACCCCAAACAGATACCGATCTCTAGCTTCTAATTCAAAAGAAAGGTATTTTTAAAATTGTTTTAAATTCTAAATTTCGGACAGAGCAGCAAGTCAGGCTATAGCAGTGGTTAATTACAGCTCCCAAATGTTACCGAGCTGTTACTTCCTGTACTGCAGTAAAGTTCCTGTGCTGCTGGTGGCTCATCCTGCTGAGACACTGGGTTCCAGTACATGGGTGCTCCCATTATGGACATTTCCCCAGTGCCATCGGCGTGGGGTTGACTAAGGTGTCTGAGTTAAGGTCTCGACATGCTTCTGCGTAACTTGTGCGACTTCTTTGCGGTTCGCGCAACAATGCAACAATGTCGCAAGCACTCTGCAACATGGTGTCCTTACATTTCTGTACACTAGTCAGTGTCAATGTATTGAACAAGGTCGGTAAAGTTATCATGAAAGCAGGGAAACTCCTTCAGCCAATCTTTCCTGAAGCTGGTTCATTTTATACCGTGCCAAACAAATGATGCTAGCTATCTATATCGTTAGCTTGATGAACTGTGACCTATGAACTATGACTATGACAGCTCCGCCTCCATTCGCTAACCAACCAATCAATGATGCGCAACATCTATGTGAACTTGCGGTCGCAAGTTAGATTTTTGTGCTAGGTACACAACACCCTCTGAAACCCCCTCTGCGTAAGGTTTGCGTTGATGTAGCAGAGCCCTGGTTGTGTTGCTGTCATGTTGTTGTCCTTCGAGCGCGTAGAGGCCTTTAGAGGGGGAGGAGGACGGTGAGGAGCCGAGATGTGTGCTAACATCGCGAGATGAAAATGGAGGCATTGTTTATCGGGGGCGCCTCTTCCTGCTAAAGGACTTTTTTTGTGTAAAATTTCACCCCATGGCTTTTATTGAATCTCGACCGTGTCAGTTCCAACCGTGACTGGCAGCCTAACAGGACAACGGATGAGTCAAGCCTATGAATAGAATTGGGCCTTCCAAATTGGGAGGGAAAAAAAATCTGGGATTAAGTATCAGTTTAAAAAACGAATCAAAAAACACTCCTGTTATTGACCTCACATTTTGTCCGCACAGTTGAGATTTGTACTTACATGGTGCATCTTCCCCACAATACACAGTTTACTCTCTATTTTTCCACATATAGTATCATATGTTTCCCTTCAATGGTTCAACTTCAATCTTCAGAATATTCAGTGACAGAAATGCTCAGTAACAAAAGAAACTGCGTAATCATGAATACGCTGCAATGTTAGAAAGGAGTCCTGAGTATGGTGTGTCTCCTTTTTATATCCACCTTCTGGGCAATGGACTGAGCCCATCCTCATTAAAACAGACTGACCCTGTGCTGGCACCGACTGCACAAAGTGTCACATCGTCTGGCCAAGCTGCCCTTGCGCTTGGATCCATCGGGAAGACCAAAGCCATTGCAGCCGATTTCAGGATGAACCAAAATTACCCAGAATTCAAAATTACCCAGAATTCAAAATACGTGCCAAGCATGTCTTACCTGGAACGCAGTCTGGCTGTTGTAGTTCTTGATTTCCTTGTTCGCCCCTCGAAACAAAAGAACCCTGGCACAGCTATCCTGGAAGAGAAGCAGAGAAGGATGCCTTTACTACAAAGTCAAAGTGGCGTGGAAGTTCAAAAGAACATAATCCATTGTGTTCGCGAACATAACAATGTGCCGTTTAAAACTGGTTCACCCTGGTCCCAACGGGCTGGCAACAATAATCCTTGGCAATTACACTGTTAGGTTATTTTCATCTGGATGTGTGTGCGAAATAAGGAAATGCTGATCATATCGTTCTAACATCCCCGACACACTCTCTAACTTGAATGAAAATGCTTGGTAATGAAACGTCTCTTTCTCTACGCACACACGGATAAGCCCACGTTAAAATATCATTATTCCCACAGCACACCTGTTCTCCCTCTCTTACCAACTGAACATGCCAGACTTAATGATCAGTATCCAAAAATATTTGTACTATATGGTATTTAAAACCCTGTTATAGTGCCAGCAGCAAAACAAAATAAACAAGGGACAAAGGAAACTGGCATCTCGCAATCACACACATTTTACACCCAATGAAAAGAAAGATTGGTTCTGTGTTTTTCAGTGTCTAACGATGCCACATCGAGCCAGTTTTAATGAAACGCAGGTCGATCGGAGACATAGGCGTAGCGTGGGGGGTGCCACCGGTGTTTCAGAAGACGAAAAAAAACACAGTTAGGGCAGCGGTCTCCAACCTTTTTTGCACCACGGACCGGTTTCATGCACCGGGTGTAAAATTCCGAGGGGCGCAAATTTTATTTTCCTCGTGCACCCCCCAGCCCCCCCTCTACTGTTCGCATGAAGGTTTTTAAAAACGATCACAAACACATTAAATTGTTGCTGCTTCGACTATTGCCCTGTCATTGGTTATTGAATGACACTGTCGCTTAGTATGGGGCTGGGCATCTTTTGTGGGCAAGTCTGTATCAGAACGGTACATTAGCTGTGCATTGGAGCCCTTTAAGAAGAAAAAACATGTTGGAAAGACTTAAAGTGCTAATGTGCCCAAACAGCAAAGCAAAAATCTAAAAGGAGAGCAGCTAATCAAACCTCGCATTTATAAAAATGCTTGCTTTAAGGGAGTAAAGCCACTGTTACAGTGTTGGGGATGCTGTAAGTAGCCAACAGAAAGCAAATGTGGTGCTATGTGTTTCTGATGTTTTCTGATTATATCTGGTGGTCACACTGGATGGTTGTCTCACTGGCCCGAGCCTTCGTCCTCCATGCTTTCACTTCTGGTGGTGCACGTGAAATGCTAAACGTCATTCAAATGTGAAAAAGTATGAGTGTCGGATTTTGAATGACGTGCGAATCGGAATGACAGGGAAATTCCGATCTGTGCGTTTAGATGACAGTCGCAGTGGCAGATATCAGATTCCTATCGGATTTATTTTCACATATGAATGTGGCCCAAAACAGATCTGAAAATATCAGATTCCATGTTGCTTTTTCCTGGTTACACGTTCATAATACATATCTGATAGGTGCCACATGTGAGCAAAAAATCTGAATTGGGCCACTTTTATCAGACGGTGTAAACATCGCCTCAGTCAATGCCCTTCCAGGTAGGCACCTCACCTCACCTCACCTCACCTCACTGTGACAGGCTCTTGTTAAAGGAGAGAATGCTGGGAAATTACTGAACAGTATGCATTAGGTATAATGAGTAATCACTTATATAAGTATTCACTCGTTATACCCAATTTTTCACTTATTTTCTTACTTGGAATCAAAATGGATTTCATTGGGATTTCTTGCCACTGATCAACACAAAATACTCTATATCATCTTTTTTTAGACAATAATTGATTACATAAGTATTCACCTCCATTGAGTTAATACTTCAACTTTACCTTTAACTTTATACTTTAACTGCACCTTTAGCTGCAATTACATAGCTGCAATTACAGCTGTGAGTCTATTTGGGTCAGTCTCTACCAGCTTTGCACATATTGGCATTGCAACTTTTGCCCATTCTTTCTTACACCTAATTGCTTTATATCCACCGGGTTAGTTGGGGACCGGTGGTAAACAGCAATTTTCAAATCTTTACACAGATTCTCAATGGGATTGAGGGCTGGGCTTTGATTGGGCCACTCCAGGACATAGATTTGTGTTAAATAACTCCAATGTGGCTTTGACTCATTGTCCTGCTGGAATATAAATCTTCTCCCAGGTCTCCTGCAGACTGCAGCAGGTTTTCCTCCAAGATTTGTCGATATCTCGCTCCATCCAATTTGCCCTCTATTTTGACAAGTTTTCAGGTCCCTGAAGCAGAGAAGCATCCCCATAGCATTAGGCTCCTGCCACCATGTTTCAGAGTAGGGATAGTGTTCTTGGGATGATGCGCAGTGTCAAACATAACGCCTAACTTTGATGCCAAAAAGTTCAATCTTAGTCTGATCAGACCATGGAATCTTCCTCCACTTGGTTTCAGAGTCTCCCACATGCCTTCTGGCAAACTCCAGATTAGATTTCTTGTGAGTATTCTACAAAAATGGCTTTCTTTTTGCCACCCTCCCATAAAGTGCAGATTTGTGAAGTGCCCGGGCTATTGTTGGCCCATGGACAGTTTCTCCCATCTCTGCAATGGAAGACTGTAACTCTTTCAGAGTTGCCATAGGCCTCTTGGTGGCCTCCCTAACAAGTGACGTTACAGACCCTACTGTACGATATTACTGCTGCTACACAGTGTTTATGAACACCATAATGTAGACAGTAGCACAAGTGAAAGCTCATTCCAGTTAGCTGAGCTGCAAAGTACAGAGAATGCAAACTGTGCCCTCTTGTGGTCACATATACGGATAACAGTTTCGGCAGACTCAGAAAGATTACAATATTTTAGGCGTAACATTGAAATGAAATGTATAACAGTAGTGGCTTATCAGGTAAAGGTCCTTGAGGTGATTATTCTGTACAGTATATTTGACTCTATAGTCATGGTCTAATACTGGCCCACAAAGTGCACCATAAAATTAGCCATAAAAAGAGATTTAATATCATTATATCTGCTGTGGTTACTGCACTAAATGAGTAATTTTCCTAAACAAGATGACACTCTTCTCCTTTTGGCAGACACAGCCCAGCCAATTCACCGTCAGTGGACGGTATCTATTACTGTAAGGTCAGAGCAAAAAGCCCCACTGGGAATTTTATAGCGAAACAGAGGCAGTGTATCGTACGATTTTGTATGTAAATCCATTCAGAGAGGAGCGGGAACAACAGACTGACATGCACAAGTACATCTGCCCTCCCTGCGGTAGGGAGAAGCAGACCCTATGCTTCCCAGAGAGAGAGAGAGAGAGAGAGAGAGAGAGAGAGAGAGAGAGAGAGAGAGAGAGAGAGAGAGAGAGAGAAGAGGGAGAGAGTGTGTGAGAGAGAGAGAGAGAGGAAGAGGGAGAGAGTGTGTGTGAGAGAGAGAGAGAGAGAGAGAGGGAGAGAGTGTGTGAGAGAGAGAGAGAAGAGGGAGAGTGTGTGAGAGAGAGAGAGAAGAGGAAGAGGGGGAGAGAGAGAGAGAGAGAGAGTGTGAGAGAGAGAGAGAGGAAGAGGGAGAGTGTGAGAGAGAGAGGAAGAGGGGAGAGAGAGTGAGAGAGAGAGAGAGAGAGAGCGAGAGAGAGAGAGAGAGAGAGAGAGAGAGGAAGAGGGGGAGAGAGACTTCCAACACATTAGTTTACATCTACCACTGAACTCAAAGCATTCTCAGTCCCGCAGACATCAGTGCTGCAGCCCGTCCAGATCACACTGCAGCCGATCTACAAGTGATTACCCCACATGACTTAATCAGGGAACAGTGGGGCTTTTAGCTGCTCTCGCAGTAATTGGCAGAGGTTGTATAGTAATGTGGATTGAAAAGCTGTGGCTCACTGCATTCTGGGAGACTGTCAGTCTGTCCGTCCGTCAGGCTCCTTGACGAGCACTCGGAACCTACATGCATTATTCAGATCGACTTCACAATCAAACGTGCGATTTGCATAACTAAGGGCCACGTCCTCTGGAGGAATAAAATCCTGTCCAATTAAACACTGCTGCCGGGCGGATTAGAGGCAGTGAGAGTGAGACGGACTTCCTGAACACATGTACCAAGGCTCCATTTTACATCCAGTGGACTCTTCATTGTGGTGGAACTGAATTTGGGGAGGAGGATAGCATTCCTGCCATCTGGGATTGACATGAGGGACAGATTACAGCTGGCAGTGTAGTGTAATGGTTACGGGGAACTGGGCTTGTAACTCAGAGGTTGCTGGTTCGATTCCCAGGTGGGGGCACTGCTGTTGTACCCTTGAGCTAAAGGTACCTAACCTGACATTGCTTCAGTAAAATATCCAGCTGTATAAATGGATTGTATGTAAAGAAATGTAAACTCTGTGAGTCGCTCTGGATAAGAGCGTCTGATAAATGGCTAAAATGTAGATGTGTCTCTGTTTCAGGCCAGCTCAATCTACATTGCTCTTCCTGGCAATATGTCTCGTCGTGTAGAAACGACCAATCAGAGAGAGCTCCCCACAATCAACGCTGCAGATCGGGTTTATTTAAGGATCTGACTCCTGGTCGCTGTGTTGGCCTTCCCCCTGACCGCGACCCACCCCAGTCCCCCCACCGGCCTGGCCTGTCTCGGATACCACACCTGGCCCTGTGTGCTGGGAGCATCGACCCCCCCATTGGTCGATGGCTTGTGTGTCTGTGCCCGGGTCGATGTCCGCTCTTCTCCGTAGACCAAGGACCCTCACTCCACATTGATCACTGTGGTTAAACCGATAGCTGATTTTACCCCCCCTCCGTATTTACCCTACCTGCCTGCTGAATCAGGCTGCCACCTCCACTTTGTTACATTTTACATTTTAAGCATTTAGCAGACGCTCTTATCCAGAGCGACTTACAAGATACATTTAAAAACATTTTCTAAGCATTTAGCAATGCTCTTATCCAGAGCGACTTACACATATAATCCATTTATACAGCTGGATATTTTACTGAAGCAATTCAGGTTAAGTACTTTGCTGAAGGGTACAACGGCAGTGCCCCTACCTGGGGATTGAACCTGCAACCTCTGAGTTACAAGCCCAGCTCCGTAACCATTACACTACACTGCCAGCCATAGATGTGCATTAATACATGGTAAGATCAATCTTTGTTCGCGCAAGAGATCAGTGCAGTAATACAGCGATAGACATCGTTGTTGGCAGCTGCATACCATACCTGTCACACTGGGAAGGAAAAGGTTAGTCAGCTTTTTTATTTTTTTTTTTAAGGAATTTTTACACAAGTATACATATACAAAAAGCAGTAATAAACATGTAGGCTTGGCTAAATGTACTTGTCAGGCAATGCCTTTGAAATCGATCAACGCCTCTCAGAGGAGAATCGAACGTGGCTATTTGAAGGACCCGTGTCGATCACGAGGAGTCGTGGAGGCGACCAGCGTCTCACTATAGTGTTGGTCTAGTGCATGTTCTCTCGACCCCCAGCTCGCCTATCTCCCCTCAGCTTATTTCAGCCGTGACGGCGCTGATACAGAAATGCTCCTCGGTTGCACAGGATGACTTCGAAGATCGATGCTTGGAAAACAAGCGTAAAACTGCTCACAGATCCGTGGTGTTACATCGTTTGGAAGTAATGGATTCGATGTTAGCTTGGTGATAACTGTCCAGGAAACACCTTTGTCTTACAGGGGAACATTGCCAGATTTGTAGAATTGTATATGTTTTTCCTTACCTCAAATAAATGTGGTGAGATTTTTTGGGGGGCGGTCTCATAGCTGCTCCAGTAGCTAGAAGTGCAAGGCAGTGGCAAACACTGCGTAGTTAATCCTGCCTGCTCCTGTGTGAATGTATGGGCTATTCTCACCTCCCTGAGGAACTATTGCAGTACCATATACTGTATATTATCTGATACCTTTATCAGTTGTGAATCTGAAAAGGAAAGGTATACATTGTCCATGAAAATACTATAGATGTTTTAGAAATCTTGTTTGTTTGACAGCAGAGAAAGTCTCAACAGCGCGCTGGCGCACACTCTCGGGGGAATCCCAGATAGAAATGATAGAAATCTGGGAGCGTTCCCCTTTAAGGGGATAAAGTTTAGTTTTCTCTTGATGAAAAAGGATCAAGCATCTTTTCGAAAGTGCCTGACCATTGTGAGATAAATGTTTGAATGCTGTGCAACAGAACCCATCTCAATTTGACCTGTGCACTGATGTCAGGTGCTCCAGTACATCCAATGTTCTCTTCAGGAGGAACGTTTGCTTGTGTGTGGAAAGAAGATAAATGAGAGAAGGCCTCAGCCTGCCAGGAGACTGAGCATCAGTGTGACTGAAGGGGTCAGGGGTCAGGTGTCAACCTGGGCACAGCTCTCCCATTGGCCACAGAGGTGCCTCTGAGCTGCATCACTGAGGGAGCCCTGGGCCTGAAGCATAAACTCACAACTTAATTTACTCAGGACCATCCTCATCTGCTCACCCACTCACTCACTCACTTATTCACTACCATTTTAATTTCACTAACTCACTTATTCACTACCATTTTAATTTCACTAACTCACTTATTCACTACCATTTTAATTTCACTAACTCACTCACTACCTTAATAATGTATAACCTCAACTCTCTCACAACCTTCCTCATCTTTTCAGTCACTAACTCACCTCCATCATCGTTAATAACCTCACTAACTCACAACCAACCTCATTATTTAATTCATTAATTCACAAACAGATTCGCTGACTCACTCAGTTTCTCTCCCCCATGTTTACTCACTTGGCTCATTCACTCACTCATGGCCCCTGTCATTCATGAACTCAATCGCACACTTGCTAACACAATATCTCCTTCCCACTCTCATTCACTCCTTCTCTCCACCTCTCTCTCTCTCTCTCTCTCTCTCTCTCTCCCATCTCTTGCTCTCTCCATCTCTCTCTCTCTCCCTCCCCTTCTCTCTCCCCCTTCCTCTCTCTCCCCTTCTATCTCTTTTCCTCCCCCTATCCCTCTCCCTCCCTCTCTCCCCCTCTCCCTCCCTCTCTCTCTCCCCCTCTCCTCCCTCTCTCCCCCTCTCTCTCTCCCCCTCTCCCTCCCCCTCTCCCCCTTCTCTCTCTTTCTCTCTCTCCCTCCCCCTCTCCCCCTCTCCCTCCCTCTCTCTCCCCCTCCCCCTCTCTCCCTCCCTCCCTATGGGGATCAGACACAGAGAGCATGTTCTCCTGAAGGGAGGTGTCACTCAAAGGTGCTGAAAGGGGTTTAGCGGTCTGAAGAAGCCAGCAACACGCACTAAATCCTGCCCAGGAGGTGTACCACAGCTGTACATTAAGCTGCTTTGCGCCATGGAAACTGGTATAAACTCTGAACCAATGAGCCAATCGGCTTGTGCATGTCCTCCATCAAAAGTGTCCATACTGACGCAGAACTTGACCTGCCCTGTTAATGAGCAGACTAGAGTGAGCGCAGACTCAGACTCTAATACTCAGACTCAGACTCTGCTCATTATCTTAAGCTGATAATGTTCTAATGCACTAATGTTCACTGAGAGAACAATAAAGATCTGAGCACACCACCAAAACGTTTACATTTAAACAAAATAAAATGAGCATATGTAAACTTCTATCATCAATGGGTTGGGAGCGCCTGTTTGTCTGAGCAAAGCCTTCAACACAGCAGCAAACCAGCGAGCTACATGCTGCTACTGCAATTTTCATAGAGTTGCAACTTCACCCATACACCACTAGGGGGATCCAATTATCATTAAAATCTTAGAGCATGCTAACATGGTGTAGCCTATAACCTTATAACAGAGCAGTTCATGTTCTGGAGGAGAAAAAGCACTGTACTCAGATCAGTGTCACCTGTTCTCTGCTGAATGAAACAGCAGCAGGTGAGGGCAGCACATGGTCCAGAACAACTTTCATCGAACTTGAGCATCTCACACCAGGCCAGCTGTGGCCTTAGTAATGGCTTTGCTTGTTTGCAGTGTAAATTCACATTTAAATTTCCCCCCTAACTGACTTTGCAAATAATTTGGCATATCTGATGGAAGGAGTAAACAATCTACATTTTTAAACTGCTAATTTCACTTGTCAATATCAGTTCTGTGGGGATCAATTTCAGGCCGACTGTACTCTTAAACCCTGATTAATGTATTTTCAGAGAATGTATGAACGTTTGCACGCAGGAGTTAGCTGTTTTTTTTTCTGACGTCTCTCAAGCTCGTAAGCTGCCACTGAGACTCGGCATCGTTTCTAAAGACGGCCGTATCACAGCCAGAGCTAAATGTCAGGATAACTCCACTTCACAACAACTGCCACTGAGTTTGTAAAGGCTAAAATTACCATTCGCTCCCAACATCACATAAAAATAAAGCAGAAGTTTGCCATTTGTGGCAGCGATTCAAATGGGCTGCATGCCCTCGAAACCCATCCTCCTGCAGACTTCCTCTGTGCTCAGAATGAGCGTTACATTATGTTATAAATATAAGATAAATGTGATCCCATTTCTGTGCCCGTGACTCATTTAAACTCACTGCTAGGGTCAAAGTCCGCACGTGCACACAAGATCCGACGCTGACAATTATTACGCTATGAGCCCCAAAAAAAGTTTGCTTTTGAAGCGACAAAAATAAACACAAATTTCTGTCAATAAAACAAGCGCTCTAGAGGACATGACCACTCTTATTTCACATGCTTCTGCTTGAATAGACATTCCCTTTCAAAATGAGGGGCTTCTGCTTGAATAGACATGTGATGTTCCCTTTAAGAATGAGGGGCCTCCCGGGTGGTCCAGTGGTTACAACGTTCGACGCTGGAGTACCGGAGTTACGGTCAACAGCCTGGCGAGTGCTGTCTCGGAGGAGACGATACTTCGCCTGTGTCACTGCCAGTCTCAGGGCTACGGCAGCGAACTCATAATACAAGGGGGTGATTGACATGAAAAATAGAGGGTGTAATTAGCTACTAAATTGGGATAAAATGGGAGAATATCTGAAACAAAATCTATTAAAATAAAATAACACTTCTGGAATGCTTATATATAAAAAAAAAAACGTAAGCATTTTACCTGAAACTATAATGTAACGCAGGGCCCTGCCAACTGGGAGCAAAGCGAAGTCACAGCTACTCGCATGTTTTTAGTGACGCCTTTTCTGTATGGAAGTGAAAGGGAACTCGCCCTCACAGTGGTCTCAAAGTGGTCTGCACAGACACATGCCTGCCCGTGAAAAATCTGAATGCCAAGCTGTTACTCTACTGCACTCTGAACAATATTATTTTCTCACTGTTGCCGTTCCATTATTTCTTAAAGAATTTGTTTCTGATTTTCTCCCATTTTCTCCCAGTTTAGTAGCCAATTACACCCTGTATTTTTCATGTCAATCCCCCCCTCGTATTGTGAGTTCGCTGCTGTAGTCCTGAGACCAGCAGTGACACGGGCGAAGTATCATCTCCTCTGAGACGGCACTCGCCAAGCTGTCAACTGTAACTCCGGTACTCCAGAGCCACTCCTCATATTGGACTCAGCCAGGACTCATATTGGCTTCCCTTCCCCCTCCCTGGGGCGGACAGCCAATCGCCACCCACTAGTGGCACTCCCAGCCAGAGCCAACTGGCGCGGCCGGTGGAATTGTAACCACTACAGCACCCAGGAGACCGCCATTCCATTACTTCTGATGCAGCATTTTCACGTTTTTTTTTGTTTAGAATTTCTCAATGCTGTTTTTTATAAAATAGTAAATAAGAACGTTGACCTGCATTTATTTATTTAAATAAATAAATATATTTAATATATATATATGCATATATATATATATAAAAAAAAAAAAAAATACATTTTATGCATCGATTTATTTATTTTATACCTATTTATTGACTAAAGTTGAGCCAAGGCAGACCTTTCCGTTACTTAGTCTAATGGGGCCTCGCGTGACTCCTGGGTCTCACCGCGCAGCTTGGGGTGTGCGCTGAAGAACTAGGGCTCAGAGAGAAACGTGGTCCCTGCCTTCATCCGGTCTGCAGTGTCTGGAACAAGGGTGGGCACTGTACCTTCCAGCAAGAAAGCCCAGTCTGGCATTAAATGAAAGGACATCACTTCTCCCTCTGACACTGTCAGTATGATACAGGCTGTTCTCTTGAGAACAAGAGCAAGAGGAGAGAGCAGAGCAGAGAGGAGAGAAAGAGGAGAGAGAGAGAGGGAGAAAGTGCAGAGAGAGGGAGGGGAAGGGGGGAAAGAGACGGTGCAGTACAAACGTAATGCCATCTCCCAGAATCGCTGCAAGGAAATCTCTCTTTGAAGCCGGAGGTGTCTAATAGATGAGCAACTTCAGCCTTTCTAATCTTACTTTTAATTTGCTCATTTTAGTGTGGAAACGACCAGACGTGTAACAGACATGCAGAGACAGCCCAACTCAGCTCGTATATAGACGAGATCACACAGCGATCACACAACGATATATTTCAGCCTCGCCGCCACCAGCAGATGACACAATCATCCGCAGTCAATAGCAAAGGGAACGGTTGTCATTTATAAGAGTGAGGTTTAAGTTTTTCAACCGGTTTATTTTGGCTCAGAGCGAATCGGCCTGCGTGAATATGATTCAGAAGCTACACAACTCATTTCATAAGAGGGAACTGACTCATCCATTAAGCATTATTGCTAATGAATACCAATCGCGTTACTACAATTCATATGAATGAGAACTCACCTTGTGCGAGTCAGGGAGATTCTAGGATTTGACCTTTAGGGGGAGCTCAGCCCCCAATGAGAATGTGAGACGTACACATGCAAGGCACAAGCCTACATTTTTTATTAATTTACTGTTACATTTCCCCAAAACAAAAATACCACAATGGTGGTCGCTCTCAAAATTGAAATACTGCTCTCTCTCTATCCGTGGTATTTTTAAAAATAGATATTAAGTAAAAATGTTTTTTAGAACAGAATGACTAAACATTTTCAGGGGGGCTGAGATGAAAGACAGGGGAGCTAAAGCCCCCTAAATAGAGTCTACAATCGCCACTGGTGCGAGTACTTAATTAACCATAAATCCACATTCCTGACATTGGTAGAACCTTTCTGTGATCTGACAAAAAAACCTGTCTTTAGCATGACCCCCCCCCATTCCCCGTGTGGCCAGAGATGAAGCTCTGAGCAGATATTTGTAAGCAGGCTCTGGGGGGTGTCATTACACATCTCCTCTCGCACCCTGAGCCGCTCCAGGCTGGGGAGGCTGGCATTGGGGGGGTGGGAAAGGGGAAGGGGGGATCAGAGCAGCGTGAGGATGTGTTGCTCATGGTCTCCCGTGAAGCCGGGAGCACAACTGAACAGTTTTCCTTTTGTTCTCTTCGATCCTCTCTTCTAAACTCCATGGCAACGTGAGAACTCGTCCGCATTAAAGGTAGACTCCAGAGCGTGGCCCGAGTCTTACCGTCGTAAATTTGCTCAGCAGATGAGCTGTGTTTTGTTGCATAGTTTACTTTTTTAACACATCTACCATTTACACAGCTGGATATGTAAGGTTGGCTCAGTGGTTAGCGTCACAGGCTGGCAAGCGGAGGGTTGCTGGTTCGAATCGCAGGAAGGCCAAAAGAAAAAACAATTAACCGAAAACTGGAGGGATGCTAGTTTCACTTCCTGGGGCCGAAGTACCCTTGAGCAAGGCACTGAACCACTAAACGCCAGGGGCGCTGTACTATGGCTGACCCTGCGCTCAGACCTCTCTTAGGAGAGATACGCGAAGAGACCAATTACCTTGTGTAACATGGCAAAAATAAAGAATACTCTATTAACTGAATTAAACACATTTCTCCAGGGAACGATGGCAACAACATTACTGCGGTCAAAGCAGCACGTTTTTACATGACGCCCCCCTCACCTCGTTGTAGAGGGCGCAGACGTGCAGCGCCGTGTTCCCCGAGGCGTTCTGGGCGCTCATGTCCGCCCCGTAGAACAGCAGGTGCTCCAGGTGCTGAACGTGTCCGTGCCGGCAGGCCTGCGGAGAGAGCGGCCGGTCGTCAGGCAGGTTTCACTTCACATCACAACACACGCGAGCTCGGGAGTGCCTTGGACCTTCTCAGCCAACGGAATACAAGCATCAACTTTCAAAGTGATATATGATATATCCAACTGCCAACTTCCTCAAATCAGCCTGAGGTAGGGGATGCCAAAATTGGGCAGACTCTTGGGAAATTGGGAAACTCTGCAGGGTCCAGATTTAAAAAAAACTAATTTTTATACAAATTAAAGAATTAGTTTCTGATTTTATCCCAATTTAGTAGCCAATTACACCTTCAAATTTTCATGTCAATCCCCCCTCGTATTGTGAGTTCACTGTCGTAGCCCTGTGACCAGCAGTGACAAAGTAATGTCTCCTCCAAGACAACACTCGGGAAGCCCCTCCAGGTCTGTTTGTTGATTGTGATTCCATAGCACAACCAAGCACAAATAGGCAATCGTCATAAACAAACAACTCATGTACACAAGCAATTTACAAAATTGAAAATTTACAATTCACAGTGTGTGCAATCCAAACACCAGCAGAAAGATTTGGCGACTACCTTTATCACAGTGAATAATCGGCTACAATAGGCCTCATAAATACGTAATAAGCAAAAATATTGGAATATATGCACTATATGGGAATGTTGCATAAATAAAAATGCATTAATTTGTATCATTAATTATCCTTTTCTAAAATGTATGCCATCCGGAGAACACAAAGTAGGTTCACTGGGTTCAGGGACAGCATGCGTTCTCCTTCCTTCCTGACCATATCGTAACGGTTTCAAATCTTCCCTTTTGCAAATATTCAAAATTATATATATATGCCATTTAGCAGACGCTTTTATCCAAAGCGACTTACAGTAGTGAATGCATACATTTTTCAGTATATGTGGTCCCAGTGGGAATCGAACCCACAACCTAAGCCTTGTCAACGCCATGCTCTACCTACTGAGTCACACAGAACCACGCTCTACCTACTGAGCCATACAGAACCACGCTCTACCTACTGAGCCACACAGAACCACACTCTACCTACTGAGCCACACAGAACCACGCTCTACCTACTGAGCCACACAGAACCACACTCTACCTACTGAGACACACAGAACCACACTCTACCTACTGAGACACACAGAACCACGCTCTACCTACAGAACCATTCTTG
Organism: Aldrovandia affinis; assembly: GCA_029706075.1. Lineage (NCBI taxonomy): Eukaryota > Metazoa > Chordata > Actinopteri > Notacanthiformes > Halosauridae > Aldrovandia > Aldrovandia affinis. The sequence goes on along the minus strand of JAINUG010000363.1, from coordinate 330,536 downwards.
TGAAATTGGGAGCATGTCAGTTCCAGCCAGCCATTTAGAGCAGGCAGCTCACTCCCCAGATCACCACTAAACGGGGCAGTGTCCCTTGGCTCCGTGCCCTCGGAGAGCGAACGAGTGCCAGGTCTCTCGATAGATTTTATTACCCGCTAAAATCCCTGCCACTGTCTGCTGCGCTCCCGCTAACAGCGCTGAGCTGGACACGGTCCCGAGGTCAGCAGACGCACCTGTAAATATACCTGCCATCCCGTTCACGGGTATTATCTGACACCGCTGCTGCATCCTCTAATCCTCTCCGCCCCTGATCAGTGAACGATCATCATCCCGGAGAGGCCTGGGCTCCGAGCCAGCCTCAGCGCCTGCTGACAGCGCCGTCCCACTGACAGCTCACGGCACAAAGAAGCGCAGCTAACCGCGCACTCGATGCTCTCTGGTGAGCCTCGTTTCCATAGCGCCACGCTACTGCTTTTAACCCCGGGACGGGTAACACCCAATCTGGAGGGCTTGAGTCACAACTGGCCACTGGTGAGGGGGGGGACCTGTCAACACGAGGACTTCAATTAAAGAGTGGAGAGAGCCGAGGCACAGCACAGGCAAGCGGACGCTGCAGCCCTCCTGCAGAAGGGAAATGAACCGCGCGCTGCATGCATGTGCGTCTGGGAGCATGCTTGTGTTTTTGCACACGTGCATTGGTGCATGTGATGTATGTGTGAATCTGTGTATATGCTTGTGTGCGTCCGTCCGTCCGTCTGTGTGTGCGCGCGCACGTGTGTGAGAGCATGCATGCGGCACGGTGAGCCGACAGCTCAGCGTATAATTGGCGGTTTCTGCTCCTCTCCTCTCCTCTCCTCTCCAGAGTGTGTGGGAGGCTTTGCATGTAAATTCTCTCTCAGCCCACTCTGTGCTCCCCGACTCTCTCAGCAGAGACGATCCCTGCAGCACAGAGAGGGTGTCGCGAACAAAAACCTCTTTACAACGGGAACCGCCGATGCCATCATTACGATTGTTACTTTTATAATCATCATCATCATCATCATCATCATCAAAATCATCATCGCCACCAACGACCACCCCCACCACCATCATCACCGTTGTGGTGAGGTTAATAGGGCCGCCGGTAGAGAGGGATATGGGCTGCTGGGTGTTTTGGTAGCGGATGTGGCATTTTACCAGCACTAAAAGTCCAGCACTAACACACCTGATTCGTCTAATGAAGGTCTCGACTGAACACCACGATTGGTGGATTAGTTGAATCAGGCTTTTTTAGTTCTGGCCTAGAACAAAAGCCTGCACCCACAGCGGCCCTTTCTCGTATAAGACTGGACACCCCCCTAACTTACAGCAACATATGTTTGCGTGGCATGCTGTTGGGCTGCTTTGGCCAGGGTTCGACAGTGTCTACTTCCTCCCCTCCCGCAGTCTCACTGGCAGCAGCAGCACAGGGGCTGTCTAGTGCCAAACAGGGGAGACAGCTGACGGGCATTACCCAATCGCCCAGCTGCCTCCCATCCAGGGGCGGTGCTAGGGGCTGAAGACATTCGGGGCTTAGCCCACGGACAGAGACAAGGCATACACGACGCGGGACTGTGGTGTCCGGTGGTTTATCGCGGTACTTCGTTCCGTTACATTACGGTTCTGATTACAGAGTCAGAAGAAAGACTAGGGAGGGAAAACGTCACGCATCGTGTGGTTATTTAAAGATCCGGCCCTTTTCTAAAATCATTGGGGGCTGTGCCACTGGCTCGCAGCACTCCTCCCTCTGCGCATCTGTTTGTCCCTTCGCAGAATCGGAGCCCCCAGATGGCGACCAGCCGGACCCTGCACCCCCCCGGAGCTGAGCCCCAATAAGCTCCCGGAGTGTGCACGTGCTGGTGGGATCCCATTCCTTGGAGACGAGCCAAGACTTGGACTGGAATCACACCATTGAAAAATGTATCGATTTTTTCTGATCGTTATCCAACATCCTCAGCCAACTCAGGAGGGGACACACTGGCAGAGGGGGGCTGGGTGATTGGTGATTGGCCATTACTAAGGAGGTGTAGAATACTACATAAACAGGGACATAGCATAGAAGCCAAAGGTTTTCAACTTTAACTCAGCTTTAATGATGACTGAATGCCAGGGGGACTCCCTACTCACATTTATACCATACGTTATGGCTCCCTGTAACGGAGATGATTAGACTGGCAAATAAAAGTAACTTTACTAGAAACAAGAGTTTTATAAAGTGTTTCATGAAGTATGTGATCAGTTGTTGTTCAGTAGCTGGATTTATAACCCAGCGTTGCAGCGTTCAATCCCCTGTTGGAGCACTGCCATCGTATCAGTAAGCGATTGACTTTCATTTGAATTAAGCCACATTTACTAAGCAATCGCAGGGAGTTTAATTATACCTCGTATGAGGTATGTGAATTGGAGCATTGCTTAACAACAGGGCAGGAGCAGCAGTAATAACTGCAGATGTCTTACGTGTTAAAGTTCATTACGATGATTACGTTTACATGCACAACTAACTTTTGTTGCCACAATGGATTTAGACATAAAAGATCAATCTTAAAAGAGCATGGCCTCTGCAACCAGGGATTCGATTCCACCGGTCGCGCCAGAGTCGGCTCTGGCCGGGAGTGCCATCAGGGGGCGGCGATTGGCTGTCCGCCCCAGGGAGGGGGGAGGGAGGCCGATATGAGTTTGCTGCGTACAGGAGTGGCTCTGGAGTACCGGAGTTACAGTCGACAGCCTGGCGAGTGCCGTCTCGGAGGAGACAATACTTCACTCCTGTCACTGCCGGTCACAGGGCTACGGCAGCGAACTCACAATACGAGGGGGGGATTGGCATGAAAAATAGAGGGTGTTTATTGGCTACTAAATAGGGCGAAAATTGGATAAAATCTGAAACAAATTCTTCAAAGAAAAAAGAGCAATAACGAAAGGCAGTAATTTAATATTTTGAAGGGAAAAAATATATATCATATACTCCGTTTTAAACGTGCATCATAGCAATGAAATTGAAAAGTCTAATTATAGTGAGCACTGTTACAATGGGGCATACAAATATATTATATTGTAGGGGAATAGGTGGTCTTTTAAAAGGGAGCTAGTTCCAATGGTAAAACAAGTGGGCATGAAAAAACCCCATCGGAAAACAGGGGCCTCCCGTGTGGTCTAGCGGTAACAGAGTTCGACGGTCGCACCACTTTCAGCTCTGGCCGGGAGTGCCACTAGGGGGCAGCAATTGGCTGTCCGCCCCAGGGAGGGGGAGGGATAAAAGCCGAAGGAAAGACTCGCTGCATATATGAGTGGTCGTGCGTTGGTGACAGGCTTCGGCCTAGGCGGGCACTGGCTCGAAGGAGGCAGTGCAGCGCTCGCTACTGGCCGGACTACGGCAGCGAGTTCTCATACGAGGGAGGGGATAATTAGCACGAAAAAAGAGAAAGGGAATTGGATATGAAAAAATTGGGAAAAAACTGCAAAAATAATAAACAAATAATAAATAGTAAAAAACATAAAGAAAACAATCGGAAAATGCTCTAACTTTAATGATACACCCCTGTCGTGTCAAACGTGGGTTGTACATTTTCTTTATGCACTCAGCTTCAACCCCATAGCATAATAACCGTTTGATACTACATCGGCCTAATTTGAGTTATTGATATTTAAGAAATGATTAAAAATGATTTTTTATCTACTTCCTCCAGGGCACACAGCTTAGATTTCACAATTTTCTTTTCTTTATTCAGCAGAATACAGACCAAAGAAATCCAAGTTAACACTTTTCTCAAGGGTACACCCATAGAGTGTAGGGTGACCAGCCGTCACACATTTGGTGGGACAGTCCCGAAAATTGAGCATTTGTCCCGCGTATGATCAAACTAAGTATGATCATAAAAAAAAAAATATATATATATATAAATAATATAGTCTAATATTGGCGGGACGCACAAATTTGGAGTTGACACAGACAGTGAGCGGTGATCTGTCAGTGCTTGCTCATGACAGCATCATCTCATTTAACGTTGTGTAGTTGTGTCGTTGTGTAGTTGTATAGTTGTGTTGTGCAGTTCTATGAGGTAAAGTAAAGTAAAAAGTAAAATAAATAAAATCAGATGTTACTCCATTATTTGGTAGTGATTGGTCGGGGTTTTGTTCTGCGTCAGAGCGCTTGTGCTCATGTGATGTTAATGCTTCTTTTTTTCATCTCACGCACAAGTCCCGCATTGTCCCGCAAAAGCAGTGATGCTGTCCTGCAGTTGAACCAATCGGATCTGCTCACCCAATCGCTGTGCCATCTAGGATTTGAACTTGCAGATCTCCGGTCGGCCCCCGTTCCCTAATCTCTTCAGCTCACTGCCACCAGCTTTGTGTGCAACATATTCAAATTCAGCAAATACAACCCCTCTGTAATAGGTTTCAGAAATGTTTATTCCGAATTTCATGCTTAATTATTTTCCGCTATCAATACAAATTTGAGGGATTTTATATGTTTAACATAAAAACCAAAGCCACTTAAGATTAGAGGGGACTCCACTTTGCTGTGTTTAAAGTGCAACGCTGTATTTATTCTGCAATCCAGTCCAATGCACCACGTAGGACGTTGCCTACAGTGTGGTGTAGCAAGGATTGGAGTTTCCCACAATGCACTGCATTGATCATACAAACGCTGACCTTCACATTTAGAGAGGGCAGCAGCTCAGAAGATGAGCTGTGTGACATTGTTGTGACTATTTCACAGCACTATCAGAAACATGTCAATTAAACAAAATAAAAATGAATTAGTCATCGTCATCAGAACTGGGAAAAATAACTGATAAGAGGAAGTCCAAACATGCAGCGCCGGGACAAGAATATCAAATCAATGTCGTATCAATAATTAATCACCCTGCCCTTGATACGGTATCGTCTCATTCATTACCACGTCTGTGACTGATCAATATGTTTATCATGTAAGGGCTGGTGAGGGCCTGGGAGATTGGATTGTCTGATCTTGGAGGTTTCAGGTTTAAAGCCGGGCTGTGCCACCTGCCTGTGCCGCCTTGTCCTTTGATATGCTGCAGATGGTACCGCACACCCACTCCAGGACTGATTGGCAGCACAACGGGATGAGTCCAAACCAGTGCGAAAGCCAAATGTGATCATCAGAAGCGGCTTGACTTGAATTTCATTGGCACTGCCTCAAACCGCTATGATTCAAGCAGTTTTCATTCACTGTGCTGTAACAATGCTGGTTGACAGATACATTTTTACAGCAGATTCAGCTGTAGCCCACAAACCTGTGTTGGGCGATCATAGAAGTAAACAAAAAACAATGCTTTTTTAAAAATGAATTTGTTTCAGATTTTTTCCCATTTTCTCCCAATTTAGTAGCCAATTACACCCTCTATTTTTCATGACCGGCAGTGACAAAGCCCTGTGACCAGCAGTGACAAAAGCGATGTACCACCTCCTCCGATCCGGCACTCGCCAAGCCCTCGCCTGTAACTCCGATACACACAGGGCCACTCCTATACGCAGCAAACTCATATTGGCTTCCCTCCCCCCTCCCTGGGGCGGACAGCCAATCGTCGACCCCTAGTGGCAGTCCTGGCCGGTGGAATCGAACCTCGGTCACAGTGGCCAGCGTTGAACGTAGTAACCGCTACACCAGCAAACAATCTTTTTTAATGCCACGTAACACCGCTCCTATGATCACAATTTCAAATCTCTCTCAACCTTCAAACTCTCAAATTGCTCTTTTCAGTTCGTGCTCTTTGTCAGAGCTCGCTTTCTCCCGTCTCTGCCGGCTGCGGTTCGGAGAGACGTCCTGACCGACGCGCGGCTGTTGGAAATGTCACTCGAGTGCGAGCGGTCGACTTAAGGGTGATGAATTAATGGAGAACTTGCAGGAGCAGTCTCCGTGGACTACCGCAGAGGCTGGAGAACGGTCTTGGAGTACACTTGTGTGCGCTGAGATATATCAAACAGAGAGGCTCTTAACCAGACCTCGAAAGTTACTTAGAGCAATCCCACGACCCCCCTCACGGTGGAATTAGTGCTAGCCTCGACTCTTCAGCGTGCTGCAGTGTGAACACAGGGGCTGCAGGACACAGGACGGTGGGGTCTGCATGTGCGGTCTGACTGCAGGCAGCTATGTGTGGGGTATGTGTGCTACCTACTGAGACACACAAAACCACGCTCTACCTACTGAGCCACACAGAACCACGCTCTACCTACTGAGACACACAGAACCACGCTCTACCTACTGAGACACACAGAACCATGCTCTACCTGCTGAGCCACACAGAACCACGCTCTACCTACTGAGACACACAGAACCACGCTCTACCTACTGAGCCACACAGAACCACGCTCTACCTACTGAGCCACACAGAACCACACTCTACCTACTGAGCCACACAGAACCACGCTCTACCTACTGAGACACACAGAACCATGCTCTACCTGCTGAGCCACACAGAACCACGCTCTACCTACTGAGACACACAGAACCACGCTCTACCTACTGAGCCACACAGAACCACGCTCTACCTACTGAGCCACACAGAACCACGCTCTACCTACTGAGCCACACAGAACCACGCTCTACCTACTGAGACACACAGAACCACGCTCTACCTACTGAGCCACACAGAACCACGCTCTACCTACTGAGCCACACAGAACCACGCTCTACCTACTGAGCCACACAGAACCATGCTCTACTTACTGAGCCACACAGAACTACGCTCTACCTACTGAGCCACACAGAACCACGCTCTACCTACTGAGCCACACAGAACCACGCTCTACCTATTGAACCACACAGAACCACACTCTACCTACTGAACCACACAGAACCACACTCTACCTACTGAGCCACACAGAACCACACTCTATCTACTGAACCACACAGAACCACGCTCTACCTACTGAGCCACACAGAACCACATTCTACCTACTGAGCCACACAGAACCATGCTCTACCTACTGAGCCACACAGAACCACGCTCTACCTACTGAGCCACACAGAACCATGCTCTACCTACTGAGACACACAGAACCACACTCTACCTACTGAGCCACACAGAACCATGCTCTACCTACTGAGCCACACAGAACCACACTCTACCTACTGAGCCACACAGAACCACGCTCTACCTACTGAGCAACACAGAACCACACTCTACCTACTGAGCCACACAGAACCACACTCTACCTACTGAGCCACACAGAACCATGCTCTACCTACTAAGACACACAGAACCACGCTCTACCTACTGAGCCACACAGACCCATGCTCTACCTACTGAGCCACACAGAACCATGCTCTACCTACTGAGCCACACAGAACCACGCTCTACCTACTGAGCCACACAGAACCACGCTCTACCTACTGAGACACACAGAACCACGCTCTACCTACTGAGCCACACAGAACCACACTCTACCTACTGAGCCACAGAGAACCACACTCTACCTACTGAGACACACAGAACCATGCTCTACCTACTGAGCCACACAGAACCACGCTCTACCTACTGAGCCACACAGAACCACGCTCTACCTACTGAGCCACACAGAACCACGCTCTACCTACTGAGCCACACAGACCCACGCTCTACCTACTGAGCCACACAGAACCACGCTCTACCTACTGAGCCACACAGAACCATGCTCTACCTACTGAGCCACACAGAACCACGCTCTACCTACTGAGACACACAGAACCACACTCTACCTACTGAGCCACACAGAACCATGCTCTACTTACTGAGACACACAGAACCATGCTCTACCTACTGAGACACACAGAACCACGCTCTACCTACTGAGCCACACAGAACCACGCTCTACCTACTGAGCCACACAGAACCACACTCTACCTACTGAGCCACACAGAACCATGCTCTACTTACTGAGACACACAGAACCACGCTCTACCTACTGAGCCACACAGAACCACGCTCTACCTACTGAGCCACACAGAACCACGCTCTACCTACTGAGACACACAGAACCACACTCTACCTACTGAGCCACACAGAACCATGCTCTACTTACTGAGA
>JAINUG010000363.1:300000-317500 GCA_029706075.1 Aldrovandia affinis | reverse complement strand
GTTTAAAGAAGCAGCTTGTATGTAAGCCACCCCTGGGGCTGGCTAAAGGAACAGATCATATTTTGTGGTACTACAGCAGAGATAAAAAAAACATATTCTAAATGGCAAATTGTGAAAAGCGCTGCCCTGTCATGGCGCTATCAATATTTAACGCAGTGATTTGCATAGGTCCGTGCCATTCGCTGTATCCGCAGGAGACAACCTCGGCGATTACGCCCACCATCCGTCACCGTGGCCACAGGACTGAGATTAATGCGATGCAGCAGCGCTAGGTGTCTCTAATCTCCCTCTCACAGTCATCCCTGCTGTCACTCAACACATCCACTAGTCCAAAGGATCCACTCTTCTGTCGTAGATCATGTGCATATCTGCACTCTACACCAATCGGAAACTATGGCAATGGCAGTACAATGCAATAACAATTACAATAGCCCCCGTTTAAACGTCTCAATGAGTGAAGAGGAAGCGATGTCATACGTGTGGGATATTCAGTGGGCGGGACCTTTGCCAGAGTGTGTTGTACGCCCCACTGATGGTTTTGATGGGTATTGTCGGTTACGCAGAGATCAGAACAGTTACTCGGGGGCCTCCAGGGTAGTCTAGTGGTTACAACGTTCGGCGCTGGCCACTGCGACCGGGGTTCAATTCCACCGGCCGCGCCAGAGTCGGCTCTGTCCGGGAGTGCCACCAGGAGGCGGCGATTGGCTGTGCGCCCCAGGGAGGGGGGAGGGAAGCTCACAGGAAGTTTGCTGCGTACAGGAGTGGCTCTGGAGTACTGGAGTTAAGGTTGACAGCTTGGCGAGTGCCGTCTCGGAGGAGACAATACTCCGCCCGTGTCACTGCCGGTCACAGGGCTACGACAGCGAACTCACAATACGAGGGGGACTGACATGAAAAATAGAGGGTGTAATTGGCTACTAAATTGGGACAAAAATGGGATAAAATCAGAAACAACCTGATTCTTTAAAGAACAGTTACTCTCAATGAGGTCCGTCTAAAGTACCCCGGCAACAGCAACACAGGGGTTTAAAAGAACACAGGACAGGGTGCGGGTGTGTCCAGCTGAAGCTCATCTCCGCTGCAGTGACTTGCCCCACAGCCTTGAGAATAGAGTCATGACTGTGCCAGTGCCGACTGTGACCAGCATTGCATAATCGGCCACGGCGTTACCCAGGGAGGGAGGGTTTCGGTTGGAATAACACATGTGTGGGAGGCCTATATACAAAAAACTGTGACTACTGTGCTGGCCTTCTCACCCTGTAGTGGTGAGCTGCTCAGTCAGTGAGTCAGTTAGAGAGAGCAGGAGAAAGGCCTCTCTAGAGTTGCCTCCCCCAGCCTGCCAAAACTCAGAACAAACAAGATGCAGCCAATATTGCCTACAGTATAACACAGAGCTGTCTTAAGGGTCTCTGTGTTTCATGTGCTGCTTTTTGAAGAGATCTCATTGCCTCTTTTATCAAAGAGAAATGGATATATATGTAGAGAGCAAGAGACAGAGAGAAAGAGAGAAAGAGAACACAACACAACATATAATTTCAACAGGGTTCGGAACTGAAAGAACTTTCCCGTCTCCATGGTGCGTAATTGGTGCTGTGGAGCTGGGCTCTCTGGGTTTACAGGGAGAGCAGCTGCTTCCGGCCTGGCATCCCCCCCACCCCCACACCCCCACACCCACACCCCCACACCCACAGCCCCAGCCCCAGCCCCAGCCCCAGCCCCAGCGCGTGAGACCCCTTACCTCCTGTCTCTGGATCGTGGAAGTTTGGATCGAGTCCCTTCTCCAGGAACTTTGCCACTTTTTCGATGTTCCTCTGTTGGACATGCTCCATAAACTTCTTCAAGTTAGCCTTAGGGACAGATAGCAGGAGAGAGAGACAGAGAGACACAGAGAGACAGAGAGAGAGAGAGAGAGAGAGAGAGAGAGAGAGAGAGAGAGAGAGAGAGAGAGAGAGAGAGAGAGAGAGAGAGAGAGAGAGCGCTGTGAGCACAGAATACAGAAAAACACAAATGCGAATGTGCTGATCAATAATTCAGCAGGAATCTCTAGTCGGAGCCACCCTATTCAAATCACATCCGACCGAACACAAACACAGAAGATGGCTAAAAGTTGGATGAGCACGACATCGCTCGTTCTAGGTGCCCTGACATGCCCTGTGGCCCAGAATCGATGGCTGACCGTCGCCAGTGCCAACTGTGGCTAGCAGCCGCACGGGAGGGCGCCTTACTGGCAATAGCATTGCCCAGAGAGGGAGGGTTATGGTAGGCAGGATACTCCCTGCCTCATCGTGCGAGAGTGACCACTGGTTGATCGGGTGTCTGTGGTCAGCTTGCACAAGCTACGCAGTAGCTGTAGTAGCCGAATAGTAGCGCGATCCTCTGGTGAGGTGCCTGTGTAGCTCAGTGAAGAGGTGTCCTAGCTGGCACATTACGGACACGCGGTATTCTGCACTCTCCCAAATCGACGGAGGACACTGCAGTGATGAGACATGCCTAAGAACAGGATTAGGTTTGGAGCCAGATAAACAAATGTGGGATAAAGATAATACAGCAAAAAATACTACAGCTAAAAAGAGCACGGGTTGGGCCTCCCGCCTGGTCTAGTGGTTACAACGTTCAGCGCTGGCCACTGGTGCAGCCGGTGGACTCGAACCCCGGTCGCAGAGTCGGCTGGGGCCGGGAGTGCCACCAGGGGGGCAATTGGCTGTCCGCCCCAGGGAGGGGGGAGGGAAGCCGACAGGAAGTTTGCTGCTTATAGGAGTGGCTCTGTGTGTACCCGAGTTACGGTCGACGGCTTGGTGAGTGCCGTCTCGAAGGAGACGATACTTTGCCTCTGTCACTGCCAGTCACAGGGCTACAGCAGCGAACTCACAATACGAGGGGGAGATTGACATGAAAAATAGAGGGTGTAATTGGCTACTAAATTGGAAGAAAATGGGATAAAATCAGAGACAAATTCTTAAAAAAACGAAAACAAGAAAACCCAGAACCCAAGAGGAGCCACAACCCAGCCGCCGGTCCTGCCTCGCTTAAACCACAGGAGCCTGCTGACGAAGCCACACACACAGCCCAACTGACGAAGCCACACACACAGCCCAACTGACGAAGCCACAGACACAGCCCAACTGACGAAGCCACAGACACAGCCCAACTGACGAAATCAAGACACAATTGGACTCAACTGGGTTGATCAGTCAACATCGATTTTAGCATTTAGGGCACGCGCCTCTGCAGCTGAAAAAATCTCACTTTTAGAGGGAATTCAAGATTATGATTTATTCTGTTTTTTAAATCAATTTATTTCCCAGACACAGCTTCATTCACACGTTGCTGAATGCCTGCTTGCTGCATTTTCAGAACAGGACTGACAGAATTTGACAACCAAGGACTGACAGAGTTTGACAACCAACGTCAACCAATGGCGAAGCAGATTTAAGTCACATGGAAAAGGTGTTCTGGGGCCAGGTGCATTAAACACACCCAGTTATGCTTGGTTTTGTCTTCACAGTGTGTGCGAAGACAAATATTTGTTTTGGGGAAAACCTTTGACTTGTCTAAGCAGAGCACAACTGAAATGAGGTGAGTTGAGTCTAGATTTCTTCAGCACGACCCCATCAGCAGGTTTAAGACTCTCAAAAAGAGTTTCATTCAGACAATCATTCGTCTCATTAGCCTGTGTGCTTAAGTGTCTTTCTGGAATTAAAATGGTTAGAGGAAATGTCATCATTCTCGGCCAGAAGCCCTGATCTGCACCCTGCACCGCATGAGAACTATTTAAGGACACCGTGACTAAGATTAAAAAAATAGACGATGTCGATCATATTGATTCTTTGTGCATGAGTATGTTCATGGGTATGTGTGTGCTTATGTGTGTATGTGTGCTTCCTTGTGTGTGTGTGTGTGTGTGTGTGTGTGTGTGAGTGTGTGTGTGTGTGTGTATGTGAGTGTGTGTGTGTACGTCAGGAAATAGGGTGTGAAGGTGATCACTGACACTGCTTGGATAAGAGGCCTGCCCCCCAAAGAGCCAGAGCTGAGCACACAGGAATGGGCAGAGAGCTCCCTGTAATGAACCAATCAGAGGCCTCCCTGTAATGAGCCAATCAGAGGATAACCTTAACTCTTAACACAAGGCCTGCCATGCCACGCAGATGGTGAACGACATCACGGTGACGAATGCTTTTATCCATGCAGATGAGGCCTCGTTACAGATAACAAGGCGCTGGAGAGGCAGAGGCAACCGAGACACTACAGTAGTGCCCTTGTCATCGCGCTTATCGTCCCAGCCGATGAGTGTGTGTCACCGAGCCATGGCAGTACCCACGCACGGCTCAGATCTGGCTCTTTAATGTCTCGACTGTGAGTCGGACCAGAACCAAGGAAAATCTCTGCCCCCGATGAGCTGTGCCAGGGGCTAACTGCTGCCATAGCGCTGCCGAGGGAGGGTGAAAGTAGGCAGGGTATTCCCTGAGCGGGAGAGTGACTTCTCTGGTTGGTCAAGATTGCACCGGCAGCGCAAGCTCTCTGGACCAATGACTGAGTAGAGTGAATAAAGTGGCCTTTTTTTTTGGTTGTTGTTGGTAATCTGCCCTCTTCCCAAACTGACAAAGAGGACACATAGCAGTAAGCGCACAGACCCGCGCACGACCGGGCATTCTGAATCGGGAGAAAGACACTAAATCGGGATTTCAATAAAGAGGAAAAGAGGACAAGGCATAATATCGGCCTCAATAATACTGTTTGTGTGGTAGCAGCTGGGTAAGAATTCCAGCGCGTTATGTAACCCTCACAGACTCCAGTGTGGGCTCTACTCTGAGTGGGCGTCGGTGCGTGCTCGGGAAGACGAGATGCCCACACACGCCGGTCCACAGCCCGTCTCTTCCGGCCCAGGAGGGCATTTCCAGGAGCATCTAACACAAGCGCTGCTCAACTCAACACGATATTGAGCTTTAAAGTCTCATGAACGCATTGACATCAATGTCTAAGTAAACTGCTTTCAAAAAGGACCTTCCTCACAGTTACAATGCAGCGACATACTGCTACCACTTCATAAGAATATCTGCACTTGTACATTAATGGGCATATTGATACTATATTTACAGAATCTAAACACACATGCAGAACATTATCAGGTGAAAGCACTAATATTGGCCGCGAGACCACTGCAGTGCCAGCCTCACCTGGGTTATTGATAGTATTACTACTGTTGCTACCCTTGCCTCCAACACTGTTCATTACTACGGTTACAGGGTGCATTTATAGCCAACCAACCACAGTGATAATGAGGCCAGTTTAATATCATGTGGATCATTGATAAGGGTCAAATATATATTTCTGTCAAAGCGCAAGGCTGCCTTTTCTTCCCTCCCTTGCCCGGGAACACACATTGGAAATAGTACGAGAGCGAGAGATCTGTGTCTTTTAGCATTGTTCCATTTTCATAGTGTGGTAGTTACATAACTTATACATGTATGCGCATACACAAGCACACACACACACACACACACACACACACACACACACAGATCTGAGAAACACACACAGATCTGGAGCACTCTCGCGCAAACGCAAACCGATGGAAGAAAAGCACAAAGCACTCACCATTATTTCATCACCCATCCCTGAAACCACTCCTCTCTCATCCCGCGGTTCATCCCCCTTTTCCCGCCAAAGAGAGCCCCGGCGGTCCACATCCAGGAAGGCGATCGCACGCGTCCACGTCTCTGCGCGTGTGTGTGTGTGTGTGTGCGTGTGTGCGTGCGCTCGCGTCCGCTGCCAAACGGAGAGGCGCCGGCCCTGATTTACCCCCGCGCGCCAGCCCCCCGACCGAACGGCGGAAATTCACCAGAGCCTCTCTGTGAGATCTGCCAGGCCGTTGTTATGGTGATGGGATACAAAGGGAAAAAGCCGCCTGCCTGCCTGTCTGTCTGCCGCGCGTGTAGGACGAGCAGCGAGCGAGGAAGCGGGCGGGATAGAGAGAGCGAGCCGGGAGGGACGGCGGGGGTAATCGCTCTCGCCCGCGATTTCTCTCTCCGCTGTCAGTTCCGCTCGCCGCGACTCGCCGCCGCCGCGCGCATTCCGAAACGCGCTTCTTTTTTCGGGCTTGATCCACTTAAGAAGCGATTAAAATAATGGCGGCAAACATTTGCCTTTTCTTAGCGCAGAGAAAAGGGGGGGTTTTTCATTTCTCTCCACGTTCTGCGAGCGGCATTCTGCGCTGGTCCTTATCGGCGACAACATTGACAGCTGCTCCTGACGTTCCAAACGCAGTTTCAATTAGCTAAAGGGCCGTGGGAATAAAAGTAAACACAGGGGGACACCCATTTGGCAATACTGGGCACACACTGTCTGGAGAATTGCTCAGGGATCAAGTCATTAATCCGTAATGTCTACTCTGCAGGACCGTTTTTTTGTTCTGTTTTAAGTTGCAGGTTTCCACCTCACCAACCGGGCCTCCAGGGAACAGGAACAGCCCCGTGCTGAGGGCCTGCCTAAACAATCCGTCTGTGACTGCAGCGCAATTCATTATTATTATTTTTTAACATTTTGTTTCACATTTTATCCCATTTTCTCCCAATGTAGTAGCCAATTACACCCTCTATTTTTCATGTCAATCCCCCCCTCGTATTGTGAGTTCGCTGCCATAGCCCTGAGACTGGCAGTTACAAAGGCGAAGTATCGTCTCCTCCGAGACGGCACTCACCAAGCCGCCGACCGTAACTCCGGTACTCCAGAGCCACTCCTGTACGCAGCGAACTCATGTTGGCTTCCCTCCCCCCTCCCTGGGGCGGACAGCTAATCGCCGCCCCCTGGTGGCACTCCCGGCCAGAGCCGACTCTAGAATCGGCCAGAGTAATCGAACCCTGGTCGCGGTGGACTGCAGTGCAATTTGAGGGCATTCACATACCACGTCATTAGCGAAGCCGGTTTTAGTGTTAGACAGTTCCAATCTGTTAATCTACTGCTCTTAACCCCCCCCCCCCAACAACAACAACTTTGTTGAAAACACACCCGCCCCCCCCCCCTTCTGAAATGAATCCCTGGCTACGCCACTGCACTGCATCCAACAACTCTCTCCCAGCCCACTGTGCACACTGCTCTACAGTCAAATCCAAATCAAACCTGATGTGGCAGGACAACATGACAGGATTCAGACTGTAAAGGCTTTTAACAATTACCGTGTGGTTATAATATGGACTCATATTGTCGACTAGATCGCAGTCAAGACATTTGTGAAAATGGATTATGGGTAGTGGGGACGACCCATACCATCAATCTCTGCAGACTTGTCTAATAAAGGGTTCAGAGGTGGCAGAGATGTTCTTCTGGGCCTGAGTCCAATCCACAGAGCATCTGACACACACACACACACACACACCCCACACACACACGCACACACACCCCACACACACACGCACACACACACAAGCTTGCCCAGTATACAAAGTGTTACATTAAGTTTTGTGATGGCCCACACACAGTGTATAAGCGTTGACACCTCTGTGACCTTTCCATCCACTGTCATGCGGCCAATCATCAGTATTCTCACTGGACACACTGCTCAATCTAGCCAATGGAGGTCCACGAGGCTGTGACGTCTGAAGTGCGTCACAGTTCTGCTCATTCATGGCTTGGTTTTGTTGTGTGTACGTTTGCATGCGTGCTCAGTTTAGTCGTATTACTTTATGCTCAGTTAAAAAAGGACTGGACTAGAAGGTTGCAGGCTCAAATCCCAGAAGGGGCACTGCTGTTGTGCCTTTGGGCCAAGGCACATAACTGGAATTACTTAAATGTCCAAGCGAATAAACTGATATGGAGTGCTTAAGTCCCTCAGCTAAAAGGTATCTGTGAATGAGGAAAAACAACAAAAATAACAACAACATTATTAGCACACACCTGGGTAATGCACAGCAGCCACTGGAAACAGGATCATCTTACAGAGGGCACGTCAATCAATTTAAAATATAAACAGGGGGCCGGTGGATAGCGTAGCGGTCTAACACACTGCACTTTGGCTGGTCCAGTGTGGTGTACGCTGCCTGTCAGGGACGCGGTTCTAAACCCCATGTCTCTGCCAGACCGGCCCTGGTCGTCAGCCCCGATCGGGGGTGGCGTTTGGCTGTCCACCCCAGGGGGAGGGGGGAGGGTGAGTTGGATCGAGTTCGTCGAGGAGCAGGAAGGGCGTCCATGGTCGGGTTCCGTCTCGGAGGAGGCGGATCTACCGGCCTGGAAAAAATGGTCTCGTTACCCAGAGAACGGGCAGCGGACTCGTGGGGGAGGGAGAATTGAAATAAATAGAGGGTATAATTGGCAACCAAACCGGAAAAAAAGGGAAAATATTGAAACCATTGAAATAAAAAAAAATAGAAAGTGAATAATCTCAGCTATGGTGCATCTGGAAAAAATATACGAAATGCCAGGTGGCCTCGATCCCACCGGCTGCTCCAGAGTCGGCTCTGGCCGGGAGTGCCACCAGTTGGCGGCAATTGGCTATCCGCCCCAGGGAGGGGGGAGGGAATCCACTTCATTAATCCTTCCTGTTTACTTTGTAAACATATTGTCCAAATATGATCACATTTCGTGATCTGGGTCAATTATCAGACTTCAGCCTTTGGTGTGATCAAAAGAAATGTATATGCATGTAGAGATCATTAATAACGTTAATCATCCATCCACGTATGTATGCATTGTGTATTACCAATTAACTATCATATAGATCTGTTTTAAATTGAGGATGCAGGGCTAGGGTCAGTATGTAAGGACTGCGTATCTTTATTCCACAAGCATTTCATGGATATATTAAGGGCACTTGTCCTTGGGCATCTTATTTCAAGATTAGGTTTGGCCTCCAGTCACAACTCCAGCACCTATGCCATCACTGTTCACTCCTGCACTCTGCCAAGCGACTCATAATCTCAACCCGCCATTTTGGCTCAATTGAAACTTGATGTAGCTGCAATTATTTCCAAATACATACTGCTCTCCAGTGCAATCAGCGATACCAGTTAAATCTTTCGAAAGGCCAAGAGGTAAACTCCCCCTACTGCAGGGGTGTCAAACTCATTCCATTGAGGGCAGTGTATGCAGGTTTTTGTTGCAACCAATGCACTACTCCAGGTGATTTCAATTAGGTCCCTCCCTTGGTTGAAGAAGTGAGTTAATTAGTGAAATCACCTGGTGTTTGAACTGTGTATTCATGGGGGGAGGAGGTGGAGTGGGGAAAACCTCAAATCCACACCATAACCAGTCACATAAACACAACCATCTGGCAAACGGCCTCACCTCACCTCAAAGAGCTGTTGAAACCCTGATTCACTAAGTACTGCGTGAGGCGTCAATACTTGTGCGCTCTGCAGTCGCCTCACCGACTCCTGGGATACATCACTTTACCCACAAGGCCATAGGAGCAGACCAGATCCAGAGCCCAACGCTAGGGCCGTGATGGGAGAGGCGGCCTGGGGACTCTGCAGGGTTGCTCCAGGAAGGTATCGTCTGCACGCTAGCTGGAGGCAGGCAACAAATGAGCCATGCTAAGATTAGCCACGCTAGCTCTGTTAGCGATCGGGCGCTCAATCGTTTCATAAATAAGTTTAACCTTCTGTGTCTGTAAGCAGCCACTGAGCACTGAGAACTGTCACGTTCATTATTGCGGTGAAGTTTGTGCTTGGTGTCCAAGTGGGAAACCTCGGGAAAAGCTCATGACAACACGCCACTGAGCCTGGCCGTGAAGCCGTTTCATGCGCCGTCTCTGCCGAAGGAAAAATAATGACTTTCAATATTTTTTTAAATAATTAATTCCTTATTGTGCTGGAATTGATACCCCGATGTTTGGTAAAATTGTTGAACACAATTATATATTGCAATGCAAATAGTCGGTCAGTACAAGTCAAGTTTTTTTAACAGTGCTGCTTTTGTTCCTCTTGTGGAAGTTGCTTTGCCCTGAACTTGCATTGTAAAGCAGAGTAACAACTTCAAAAACTTTACTTTTTTTGCCTCCCGGGTGGTCTAGCAGTTACAATGTTCGATGCTGGTCACTGCGACCGGGGATCCATTCCACCGGCCGCGACAAAGTCGACTCTGGCCAGGAGTGCAACAATTGGCTGTCCGCCCCAAGGAGGATGGAGGGAAGCCAACATGAGCTCGCTGTGTATAGGAGTGGCTCTGGAGTACCGGAGTTATGGTCAACAGCCTGGCGAGTGCTGTCTCGGAGGAGACGATACTTGGCTCGTGTCACTGCCGGTCTCAGGGCTACAGCAGCGAACTCACTATATGAAGGGGGGATTGACATGAAAAATAGAGGGTGTAATTGGCAACTAAATTGGGAGAAAATGGGAGAAGATCTGAAACTAAATCTTTAAGTAAGTAAAGTATTACCTCACTCTCTACTTGGTGTCTGGGACACGGAGTCTGTGAGATTAATGTCCATTTTGACTGCAGTGAAAGGCGCCAGCAATCACCATACCTCAGCAGGTGAAATGTAATATTGCAGACCCTTGTCCTTATATCCAATCTCAGCACTGCATGGGAAAACAAATTTGGTGTGGACAGACCATACAGAGAGAGAGAGAGAGAGACAGATAGATTTCTCTCTCTGCCAGGGGGAGAAGAAATGCAGGTGTCCATCCATGACAATCTGTGAGGGCCATTGAGAATCTTCTGGAAAGCCCTGATATCATATTATGTTACCAATTTAATATTAACATAACATAACATAACATGTATGGCTACCAGTACATGTATGGCTGGCAGTGTAGTGTAATGGTTAGGGAGCAGTGTAGTGTAATGGTTAGGGAGCAGTGTAGTGTAATGGTTAGGGAGCTGGGCTTGTAACTCAGAGGTTGCAGGTTGCAGGTTCAATTCCCAGGTGGGGCACTGCTGTTGCACCCTTGAGCAAGGTACCTAACCTGAATTGCTTCAGTAAAAAAATATCCAGATGTATAAATGGATTGTATGTAAAGAAATGTAAACTGTGTAAGTCGCTCTGGATAAGAGCGTCTGCTAAATGCCTAAAATGAAATGTAAATGTAAATGTACCATTTAGCAGATGCTATTATCAAAAGTGACAGTAGTGAGTTCATACATTTTTCAGTATATGTGGTCCTAATGGGAATTGAACCCGCAACCTAAGCGGTATCAGCGCCATGCTCTACCTACTGAGACACACAGAACTACTCTCTACCTACTGAGCCACACAGAACCACGCTCTACCTACTGAGCCACACAGAACCACGCTCTACCTACTGGGCCACACAGAACCACGCTCTACCTACTGAGCCACACAGAACCACGCTCTACCTACTGAGACATACAGAACCACGCTCTACCTACTGAGCCACACAGAACCACGCTCTACCTACTGAGTCACACAGAACCACGCTCTACCTACTGAGACACACAGAACCACGCTCTACCTACTGAGCCACACAGAACCCACATGCCTGCGATGAAACTATTTCTCTGTAAAATAAACCTCTGTCTCAAAGTTCTCTATTAAAACAGGTCATGACTCATACTAATTCCATCAAATAAAGTGTGAGTGCCCATTCTCTCATCAAAACCAGGTCGATCTGGAGGAACTTCGCTCAAGAGGGTAAATTCGTACGATGCAGTCCGCTAGTTGAATTCACAATGTGTCTGGAAAAAAAATCTTGTCCTTTCATTTACAACCCCAATGTCACCGTGGGGGCTGGGAACATGGCAACCGGAAAGCCCAGCAGAGCCATCAGTGCAGCTATATAACTCGAGCAGATCTGGTGTACAGCGGCTGTGTCTCAGAAACAGTCTGTTCTTCTGTACTGGGGAGAGCAGACTGAGGGGAAGAGAGGTTATCCAGCCACACTATCTCCAGCGCTCTGGGGACGGGAGCAATGAGACACACAGACCAAGAGAACAAACACGAGAGAGACAAGTCCAAACCAAAACAATATATATATAGAATTCATTCATTCCCTCCCTCCTGGCCTCTCCACTGTGTATC
Source organism: Aldrovandia affinis (assembly GCA_029706075.1). Lineage (NCBI taxonomy): Eukaryota > Metazoa > Chordata > Actinopteri > Notacanthiformes > Halosauridae > Aldrovandia > Aldrovandia affinis. The sequence continues at coordinate 305,529 of JAINUG010000363.1, read as the reverse complement.
TGATGTGTGGTGAGTTTGTACTGGCGCACTATGGCTGCCGTCGCGTTCACCCAGGTGGGTGCTGCACATTGGTGGTGGTTGAGGTGAGTTACCCCTATCATTGTTAGCGATTTGAGTTCCCTGGAACTCAATATATAAATCAATATATAAATCCAATTATCATTCAGGGTGATCACTGTACATTTATGGGTATTTTCATTCAACTGAAAAGCAAATACTGAGGAAAGAGTGGGGAAATGCCAATGTCTTTTTGAAACAGTAAAGAATTTCAAAGAAAGTCAAGCACTTGCCCACGACCAAAGCAAAATTGAGAAAGTTAGTGGTAATTAGTAGCAGAGAGACCAGACCTGCTTCCTAAAAGAGGTATTGATGAGTGACCGAGGCCACGGCTGGAGAACTGGGCTTAACCCAGATTGCTCTCAGTGAGGAATTCAAGTTCACTAACCCAACAAACGTGAGATTTCAGCCTCGACCGTAAAGCTCACTCCAGGCTCTCGCCAAGAGCTGTTGAGCCGCTCCTGTTCGTTCAATGCCCTCTTTGGGGTGCACGAATTCACCAGAACCCCTGACGATCAATACGTTACTCAATAGGCAGCCAACAGTGATTGGATGGGAAGTGGAGCCAATAGAAGTATCGATGGCTGGGCCTCCCGGGTGGTCTAGTGGTTACAACGTTCGACGCTGGCCACCGCGACCAGGATTCGATTCCACTGGCCATGCCAGAGTCTGGTCAGTCTCTGGCCGAGAGTGCCACCAGGGGGGCGGCAATTGGCTGTCCAGGGAGGGGTGAGGGAAGCCGACAGGAAGGTCGCTGCGTACAGGAGTGGCTCTGTGTGTACCGTAGATACGGTCGACAGCCTGGTGAGTGCCATCTCAGAGGAGGATGAGGAGGAGGCGATACTTCACCCGTGTCACTGCCGGTCTCAGGGCTACAGCAGTGAACTCATAATACGAGGGGGGGATTGACATGAAAAATAGAGGGTGTAATTGGCTACTAAATTGGGAGAAAATGAGATAAAAACTAAAACAAAAAAAGAAATGAAAGAAGTATAGATGGCTGGAAGCATGCACTAGGCGCCTCTTCCTGGGTGCCGCACCTGGCTGAAGCTCATTCCCAGCGCAGTGACCCGCTCCACATTCTGGGATCGAATGGGCCCGCACCAGCGCAGACTGGCACATTTAGCCACAGAATGGCAAAGGCAGGTAAGCTTTCTGTCAGCAGGGTCTCCTCTGTTTAATTATGCAACAGCTCATTCTCTTACAGACTGCAGTCTGTCTGTCTGTCTGTGCCCGCTGCACATGAGACGCAGTGATCCGACGCATCACTGATCTGAACTGCTAAGCTGGTGGACTGCAGAGCAAAGCAAAGAGGCAGGTGGGCACAGGCAACAGAACAGGTAAACAAATATGACCGGAAACAAGAAAGGACACGGACTGTGGGGCACATAACTTGCAGAACTTACATTTGACACAATTACCATTTAAACAGCAAAACACAATACAAAACTTTATTAAGAATTCAAATATGGCAAAAATATTTTACTGATTTATATTTCATGCCTTATGCAACAATTAAAAGCACGAGATAAGGAAATGATCTCGGAGTTAACCCAGTGATCAAACGCGTAACATCGTCGAGTCCTGGATTCTCACCACTATGGCCTCACCACCGCTGCCTGCATCAGCTAACGGAGCCGGTTCTGGGTCCTGAGACGCAATGTGATGCAATGCTGTGTAAGGGTTTTTATTTTATTCAACAGTACAGCAGCAGCCCAACACCAGAGCACAGAAATGGACGTTTCTAGAAAGCCACAATGACAGAAGTTCTGATTTTGTGCGGTACTGTCACAGTGGCGCTATGCAAAAAGCCACATTAAAACTAACAAACTAATCTGAACTAAACTGTATTTCGATTTTGCTTATTTACATTCACACGTTACTGGGAATGATCCAGAAAGCCTGTTTTTCGAACACCTTCACCCAAAGACGGCTAATAATTGTCCCTGGCCTGTATACGGAGAAACAAACCCGTGTGTGTGTCACGACGGGCACCTCTGTTTGCCCACTCCAAAAAGAGAAGTGTCCACAGCATTTCATTGGCTCCCGATGACGTAATTTACGCGAATTAGACGCAGGTGCCTGCGGACGGACACCCAAAGAGGTAAGAGGAAGAGACTAATTGAGACAAATTGAGATACAGTACAAACATTTTAAATTTACCAACAAAAAAAAGAGAGACTAATGACCGTAAACACAAAAGGAATGTGTTCTGCCCCTGGAGACTGAGGAAAATAAGAAATGTGATCCTTTTCTTTCCAGCCCAGGAATAATCTTAGGTTTGTGTCAAACTCATGCAAGTCAGCCTGGACAGCTTAAATCAGAACATACGCCACACATCGCTCAATATCAAATATGTGATAATCATTTTTCAAACAGTGCAAATAAAATGTATACGTTCCGATGTTTGCAGGGATGACACTGCAAGGCGCCCAGGCTTATCCCTGGGGCCTGCTTATGTAATAGTGAGCGCAGACAGCCGACTGTGGGTCACAGCGCTGTCCCAGATGCTGTCGCAGTAATAGTTTTGCGGGGGCTGGGGGGTGAAACGAGTTCATTATGGAAAGTGAGAAAAAAAAAAATCCACTTCTAGCGCATAAAATCCGCAGCTCCACTACCGTAGTATCACAGTCCGTCTCACGCCGAAACCAACAGCAAAGAGAGAGATTCTGAACTTTTTAACAGATGGGCACAAGCGGAGATGTGTGATCTCCATGTTTGGAAGGATTTCAAGGATGAATCTGTGAGTCGCTGTGGCAGGTGCTGATCTGTGTTAGTCTAGGATCGGTCGCAATCCTTTGATTCCCTTCCTCCCTCGGGCCTTCTCACTTAAAGTAGTGGTTCCCCTTACTAATTGGGGGGGGGTTGCAGCCCTTATTAAAATATGCTCTGACATAATGTTAAATTATGGAAAAAAAAAAAAAAAAACTGTATCAAAAATTAATTAATTGTACACTACAACTGGTGCAGTGCACGTGACAATAGCAGTGATTGATTTAGCATGGATATCAATGGAAAGTGTACAGGGGTAGACAAAATAATGGAAACACAGAACAATATTTGGATATTTATGAATGAATAAGGAGTCCATGGAAGGTGTTTGGCTTCATCCTGGAGTTCTTGAAATCACACTTGAATCCATTTAACAGCATGTGTGGAAGGGTTATCATATTTGAATATGGGAACATCTTGAGGAAACAATGCCATTTTTGAGAAGATCTTGAGAAAACAATTTACACCATAGGGTGAACCTGATTGTCTAAAATGGCTTTGTATTCCTTGGCCGTAATTATATCTTGCAGAGTAATAATCTGACCCAATGACTCCCAGGAAATGGCTGCCCATACCATAACAGATCCACCAGTATGTTGGGAACAGGGAATGTAGGTTGACACATAACACATGGATGTAGGAAAAGAGAAAAAGAGAAAAAGACCATATTACTTTTTTCCACAGCTTGGAGATTGCAATTTAGTCACTTTAAAATGTAAGTTATTTTTCATTTCCATTATTTTGTCTAGCCCCTGTATTACACACAGCACATCATTTTTTTATGTTTTGTGACCTCAACCCTTTTCACAACCCACCAGGGGGTCCCAACCCATAGTTTGGGAACAACTGCCTGAAAGGACCAGCCATGACTGCTAATACTCCCCTAATAAGGCACTTTAGAGCGGTCTAACGCACTGCACTTTGGCTGGTCTGGTGTGGTGTGCGCTGCCTGTCAGGGACGCAGTTTGAAATCCCCGTCTCTACCAGACTGGCCCTGGCTATCAGCCCCGATCGGGGGCGGCATTTGGCTGTCCGCCCCAGGGGAAGGGGGAGGGTGAGCCGGCACGAGTCCGTCGAGGAGCATGAAAGGAGTCCGTGGTCAGGTTCGGGGAGGCGGATCTACCGGCCTGGAAAAATTGGCTCGTTACCCAGAGGATGGGCGGCGGACTCGTGGGGGAGGGTGAATTGAAATAAATAGAGGGTATATTTGGCAACCAAATTGGGAGAAAAACAGGAACAATTTTAAACTATAAATGTACAGTATTCAACTTTTTTTTTTTAAAGGCATGTGGCAAAGTAACAATAGCTGGGGGTGCATGGGGGGATTAATAAGGACAGCTGAATGGAGTACTGTTCAAGGTTTGCTTTCACAAGTTATTACTTCAGCAAATGATGGCTGGCGCTAAAGATTTATATGAATGTTGGATAATCCTTCACTCCAAATCCAGGTAAAGGAATTATTGCTACTAAGGCCTTCTGAGCGTGGAATGCAGTCTAAAGCGTTACAGACACTCACTAATGAAACAGAAAGCCCACATTTTAGTTGACTTTTATCTAAACCATATATAGATATTTCCAGCAAAGGCACAGCACTAATATAGTGCATTAGTGATAAAGGTGGTTCTGTGTGGCTCAGTAGGTAGAGCGTGGCGTTGGCAACGCTTAGGTTGTGGGTTAAATTCCCATTGGAGCCCAGAGGTTCTACACTAGGGTGTTCCATGAGATCCCATTGGTCCATTTCTGGTCAGGTGGTGAACAAGAGTCTGCCTCCCATATATGGGCCACATGTGTAAATGTCAGCTCTGCAAGTGCTCCTGGAACAGGAGATTAATGTCACTGTTCTTTCTGGGTAGTTACTCTTTAGACCTGTAAACCCTGGGAAGTGCCTGATTACCCTCACCAGGCACATGTAAAACCTCATGAGCCACTGGCATGGTACGCACATGGATTATCCACTTTCCCACGCGTTCATTTTCATACATTTCTTGTCTTGATTCATTTTCCCCCTAATACTTACAAAATTAATTTCAAGCTCCAATGATGTACAGTATATTATCTACAGATTATAATTGAAAGGTAACCCACTGACATTTTCTTTTTCAGGGAAGAAACTTTCAGGGATTTCAACTCGGTACCTTTTACACAAGAAAATAAAGTTTATTACCTTTAACAAAATTCACAACAGCACCAATTCCAGTCTCACAGCTTTGAATTCAAGTCTATCGAAAACCCCTGGTCCAAGATTTCTGACATTTCGAGAAACTCCCTTCCTACTGATAAGCATTAGAAGGAGCACAAGTGGTGCGAGTCCACACTTATCTAGGTCCAACTAATTACCAATCAATTAATATATTGATAGATCATTACATGTAATGCATGCAATGGATTCAATTAGGATTCAAAAATACTTTTTGAGAGGTGAATAAGTTTTAATTTAGGGAGTGTTAATAACACTAATAATGTTCTATTCATTTGGTGCATCGTCTTTATATAATGTGACCTTAAAGTGTTACTTAGAATGACTAACAGTGGCTTTCAGATGTTCCAGTTCCAACATGACCTAGTGACATTACTTTGCTTGTTCCTCACAAATCAACAAATCCATCCTATTTTAACAACATTTAACCCTTTTTAAAAAAAACTTTCTGAAATCATATCATATCAAATTGCATTTGAATGCCTGTCCCCTCGTTTCAATGT
>JAINUG010000363.1:285000-295000 GCA_029706075.1 Aldrovandia affinis | reverse complement strand
CCCCACACCCCACAGAGCGGCCCTCATCTGCCCCACACCCCACAGAGCGGCCCTCATCTGCCCCATACCCCACAGAGCTGCCCTCATCTGGAAAGATTACCCTTGAAAAGATGCCCCATGTACGTCCCACACTGCCACGCCCTCAGAATAAATACTACAGCCTCCTGGGTGGTCTAGTGGTTACAACGTTTGACGCTGGCCACTGTGACTGGGGGTTCGATTCCACCGGCCGCGCCAGAGTCAGCTCTGGCCGGGAGTGCCACTAGGGGGCGGCGATTGGCTGTCTGCCCCAGGGAGGGGGGAGGGAAGCCAAAATGAAGTTCACTGCATACAGGACAGTGGCTCTGGAGTACCGGAGTTATGGTTGACAGCTTGGGGAGTGTCGTCTCAAAGGAGACGATACTTCACCTCTGTCACTGCCGGCCAAAGGGCTACGGCAGCAAACTCACAATACGAGGGGTATTAAATTGGCTCCTAAATTGGGATAAAATGGGATAAAATCAGAAACAAAAATAAATAAATGCTACACCGGCCCTTTCAAATACAGCGAGGGAAAGAAAAGCAGGCATTACTGCTTCTGATATCAATTTTGCTGATGCGTTTTTCAGCCTATGTGGCAAGTTGGGTAAAAGTGCCTCACGGATGACAAAATGTGTAAAATCAAAATGGCAGCAGTGAAAAACCCTTTTGTATTTACTCCGTCTGCAGGAAAACAACCACCTGTTTGTGATGTCATCAAAATCCCCACACCTGCACAAACAGCCATGAATAGAGAAATGCAGTTGACGTAAAAAGAAAAGGACTAAACTTAACTCAATCAAAACTTTTCTACAACTCCAAATAAATTTGTTTAACTGTTAGAATGTGACAGGCACCAAATGTGAAAAAGCCATAATGGCATGTTTACAATAATCATCCCAACACAGTTGTGAAAGTTGACATTTAATCTGGCCTCTATTCCTTTATTGCACAAAGTACAGGATACAGTTACCAACTTTCAAGTCAAAATCACAAGCCCCCTTACTTAGCATTAGCCACAGTTAAATTCATAAGTCAATTCCAAAAAACACACCACATTGCCAAATTGCCAAAAGATCTTGAAGATTTACCCCCCCATGCCCATTCAATTCAGAACAGCAGCATGGACTACATTTACATTTTACATTTTAGGCATTTAGCAGAAGCTCTTATCCAGAGCGACTTACACAGTTGACATTTCTTTACATACAATCCATTTATACAGCTGGATATTTTACTGAAGCAATTCAGGTTAAGTACCTTGCTCAAGGGTACAATGGCAGTGCTCCACCAGGGAATTGAACCAGCAACCTCTGAGTTACAAGCCCAGCTCCCTAACCATTACACTACACTGCCGCCCACTGCCGGACTGAAATAGAGTTGTGTGTTGAAGTGTGACCTCAGTCCGTCTGTCGCAGGGTTTCCTCTCTCTGCGTGCCATAGTGTGTGTGTGGTACTGAACGCACTGGACCCTGCTGCCATGGTGTGTGTGGTACTGACTCTGCTGCCATGGTGTGTGTGGTACTGAACACACTGGACCCTGCTGCCATGGTGTGTGTGGTACTGAACACACTGGACCATGCTGCCATGGTGTGTGTGGTACTGAACCCACTGGACCCTGCTGCCATGGTGTGTGTGGTACTGAACACACTGGACCCTGCTGCCATGGTGTGTGTGGTACCACTGGACCCTGCCATGGTGTGTGTGGTACTGAACCCACTGGACCCTGCTGCCATGGTGTGTGTGGTACTGAACACACTGGACCCTGCTGCCATGGTGTGTGTGTGGTACTGAACACACTGGACCCTGCTGCCATGGTGTGTGTGGTACTGAACACACTGGACCCTGCTGCCATGGTGTGTGTGTGGTACTGAACACACTGGACCCTGCTGCCATGGTGTGTGTGGTACTGAACACACTGGACCCTGCTGCCATGGTGTGTGTGGTACTGAACACACTGGACCCTGCTGCCTGCTGATGCCTGGAGTGCTGCCAGTGCTGAGCTTCGAGACTACGCAATCAGTACCTGATGCCCTGTGCCCCATACACACACTTAGCCTCACCTACCGACAGTCTTTCCCGTCCCATCTCCTCTACAGTACGTCTCATTCCGCCCCCCTGCAGCCCCATCCTCATGTGATGTTTTGGGCTCCAGATTATGTCCCTTTACTATTTTGTAAGCAAAGTGGGCTCTTGTAATGCTGACTATACAATTAGACTACAACTCATATTTTTAAGTTTTAACTGCTAAGCCACTTGCCATCTTGCGGCGTAACCTTAATTAAACTTGCTCTTAATTCCCTACTCTACTAAAGGCTGCATGCTGCAAAGCATAACAACTAGCGTGACTCTAAAGGCCGGTCTACATCGCATGCATTACAGCGGCAGTGCTGCAGAGCAGCGCAGCAAACCACAGTAAAACGACGGTGAAATAGGGGCGATCTACACGAGAAGCGAACACAGTGCAGCATGAATGCGTTACTGGAGCGTTTGTTCTATATTTGCTGCTTGCTGCGCAGCAAAATTAAGTGTTTACAGACATAAATTGGCTCTAAAATGCTTTTGTTTTTGCAGTGAAATATCTAAAATATTTTAGCTAAAATACTGCCTAGATTTTCATCTTTGTATTGCGATGGCAGAAAATAAAGATAAAACTCAAACCTGGGAAAAAAAGGTAATTTTTTACCTGTTCTTGTAAAAAAATGTCACCTGCTCTTGTCTCTACAATTGATGCATTAAATGCATGAAAATGTAATATCTGTTGGTGTGGAAGTGCCAGTGTTTTCCAGCAGTACATGCTACTACAGAAGTTAAGTCTTTGGCGTCAGGCAAGTATGCCTGGGAGATATCCATGAAACAAGAGCCCTCATCAAAGTCCACAAAAGAATCTCAGATCCAAGACTATCTATCTATCTATTCAAGGGATTTGAAATACTTCCCTCTGGGCAATGCCACTGGGAAACTAAGAACACACACAGTAAAAGGACAAACCATTCATTCATCCCAACAGCAATATCTCTCCATAAATGGTTGTGAAACTGAATTTATTATCAGTCTGCTAAATGTTAAATGTTTTCAATTGTGTGGCCAGTGGGCTGGGCCGCAGCACTGTTTGTTGTAAATTATGTTTTGTGTTTTTGTCTTTTGTGTTTAATGCTATTCACGGGCGATGCAAACAACATTTTCCTAAGGGGGCACAATAAAGTATGAAGTTAAGCAAGTAAGCCTCCCCTGTGTACAGCCCTGATCAGTGCAGAGGGGTCCATTAGGGAAGTGTTAACATGCGCCAAAATATTAATATGCGCACAAATATTAATATTAATATGCGCCAAAATATTAATGCACACGCCTTTGGGGATTTGCTGGATTACAGTGTCTACAGCTAACAGTCCGCAGATGTGCAAACCAGTGGCGATTTTAGAACCCTATTTAGGGGGCTTTAGCCCCCCTGTCTTTCATCTCAGCCCCCTAAAAATGTCATCTCAAAAAAACATTTTTACTTATCTATTTTTAAAAATACCACAGATAGAGAGTGGTATTTCAATTTTGAGAGTGACCACCATTGTGGTGTTTTTGTTTTGGGGAATGTAACAGTAAATGAATAAAAATGTGTAGGCATGTGCTTTGCATGTGTACATCTCACATTCTCATTGGGGGCTGAGCCCCCCTAAAGGTCAAATCCTAGAAGCGCCCCTGGTACGGACGATCTTCTACTGTAAGTGTGGGGGAGAAAAAAATGGTGCGTTGTCTGCAGACAAGGGCCGGATGTGTATATCGATATCCGTCTCTTTCCAGTATTTGAACCAGCAACCTCTGAGTTACATCCAGAGTGACTTGCCAGCTCCTTTACTAAACATTTATACACTACACTGCCAGCCAGCATAGTGTAGGAGTTACCATCTTTACCACTCAGGGTGCCGGTCGTGTGTCGAGCAGATCTACTGTAACTCTGGTCAACACTGAGGGGCACAGCCAATGGCACACCGGAACCTCATATCACGTACCAAAGAAACAGGCTGTGCAATAATGTGGCCCTGGAAACCTGGGAACTCTTGTCATATCAGAATTTTTTTATTGCACTGTATTTCTGGGCCTTGAGAGATCCAACATCGCAACAACAGTTTTGGTCAGCCAAAGAGAGGACAGAGAAACTACAACAACAACAACAACAGCAGTCTGTTTTGGGAGCTCAGTGGCAGGAACATGGGAATGCAAAGAATGCGAGCTGTCATCAGCTCACGGTCACTGAAAGGAAAAGCTGAATCAGTAGGAGTCACATGCAAATGATGGGGGCAGGCGGGGGCAATGCCGGGCAATTCCCAGCACTCCACTCTGATATCGGCTACGTTTCAGAGGGTCATCAAAATCGGCCTCCCGGGTGGTGTAACGGTAAGAGCGTCCGACCGGGATGCATGCTGCCCACTGTGACAGGGGTTCAGCTCTGGCCGGGAGTGCCGCTAGGAGGCGGCAATTGAATGTCTGCCCCAGGGAGGGGGGAGGGAAGCCGATATGAGCTCGCTGCGTATAGGAGTGGCTCTATGCACACCGGAGTTACAGTTGACGGCTTGGCGAGTTCCGGCTCGGAGGGAGGCAGTACATCGCCTTTGTCACGGCCTAGGACTACGTAGTCTCAGGACTACGGCAGCGAGCGGGGGGGGATAGTTCACATGAAAAAGAGGGTATAATTGGCCACTAAATGGGGAAACAAAATCTTAAAAAGAAAACAAATTAATAATCATAAAAATTGTTATCAGTCTCAAATCTATGCCAAGAACTTTAGCATCAATTGGGCTCACTTTCAACATACCTGCAAAGCTTCATCTTTCATTTGAGTCATAGTTATAAGCAAACTATTTTTTTCCCTAAATGCTTAGTGCAGAATTCTTCACTAGACCTGAAGGAAATATGAGTACTACTGTGCAGCAATGCATGCGGGTACAGCAGTACTTTACTTTGTTTTTCTGGAACTGGATCAAAGGCAGTTGTGTCACCCGACATGCCCTTAATCGTGCTCTGCATACAAATAAACACATTATGATTTTGAGTGATAATGGGTAGTCTCGCAGGATTTCCTGTAGCTTTTGCACACTAGAGCTTACTTCCTTTGACTCTCCTGTTCTCCAGTGGGTAAGAGCAGGGTTGCCAGGTCAGAGACATATTTCCAACACAATCCACCCCCAAAACCCGCCCACAAAGGTAAAAAACTAGCCCAATGGCTATTTGTATCCCAAATTGTATCCCAAAATGCGCGACCCGCGGCTTAGATTTTTTCAGCCACGGACTCGTCTTCAAAGTATCCCAATTACGTGGTGTTACCGCAGACCTGGCAACACTGGGTAAGAGCCTGTAGGCAGTGATCGGAGAGTGAGCCTTCACGAAACTCAAAATGGGTGTGGCTATAATATTCTCACTGATATGAACAAATCATTGTGTACTGCGCAGTGGAGAGCAACTTATTTGATTGGTTCAAATAAGTCACTTGACTACATTTTAAAGTGTTATTGGTTTAACAATACGAATTTAGTCCAGCGTTTTACGGCCTACCTTGTAGTCACACTAGCTATCTGGGCCATGAAGCAATATGATGCAGGGTTTATCAGAGAATGTATACATCTCTAAAAGTGATACCATTAATGTTTTGGATAGCAAGCAAGCCACTTCCCACAGAAAGGAAATACATCTATCCAGTGTTTTTGAAAATGTTCTATAAGTTGAAATGGCATCACATGCACACATCCTTACATGTCTAAAGTAATGATGTCACCTGCTTGCGTGGCCTGCAATTGGCCACTATGAACAGACTGTGTTATTGGTAAGATGATATTTCATTATTTTTCATTTCGCCAATGGGAAGAATTAATAATTGGGGGCCTGGAAAATTTCCGATGATGTAATTGGCAGGAAATTTAAGAACGAGAAGTAGAGGATGAAGAAGAAGCAGTGGATAATAATAATGATCCATAATAAGAAGAAGATAAGGAAGAGACACAAAATAATCCAGGTTTGGGGCCCTTTTGTGCGGCTGTGTGACGTTCAGAAGGTACAGAAGTTAATGTCTGTAAGGACTGAAAGTCTGTGGCCATTTTAGTCATTTCTGTGGTGGGAGACCCTGGGAAGTGTGGCAGACTCTCTATGCCAGGGGTGTCAAACTCATTCCATCGAGGGCCGAGTGTATGCAGGTTTCTGTTGTAACCAGTGCACAACACCAGGTAACTTCAATTAGTTCCCCTCCTTGGTTGAAGAAGGAAGCTAATTAGTGAACTCACCTGGTGTAGTGCATTGGTTGCAACAAAAACCTGCACACACTCGGCCCTCGATGGAATGAGTTTGACACCCCTGCTCTATGCATAACAGGTACGGGATGTTCCCCGCCAACCCTTAACATAGCGGACGGCATACCTGTCATCCTAATTTAACAATATTTGATTGAGCGGTTGTTTGCTATGCCCAGTGTGTGTGTGTGTGTGTGTGTGTGTGTGTGTATACCGATGCTGGCACATTTGTTTGCATTTGCAAATATTATTTATTAGGTTTAGAGCCCTTGAGGGTCTGCAGGGTCACCCCGTTTCACATTTCAAAGGCAGCCCAGTGTTCTTGGGTGTGGCGTTTCTGGATTCGGAGGTTTTCCACTTAGACCTTGTCAGTGGTCTTGCCCTCATGTCAATTGGAAAGTTTCCTGTATTGTGTATAATGGAAAGAAGTTGGAGTGTTTTGGGACCGATATCATAATGGAGTTGTATTTAAGTGATACAATTGACATTTGTTCTCCATAAATGTAACAGCATTTTAAGAGAGCAGCTGAACATAATTCAATCTTTGTATTACGAGGAATAGCACTTCCTTGGCTAACCCATTTAATCTGATTTTAAATTAGATTTTGTTTATTCCACATGTGGCAATAAATTATTTCGATTTGTTTTCAGCTTTCAATTGTTTTGAAACGTGCCAAACCATCAGCTGCAGAACCACTGTAGCCATACAAACTGTACCTGTGAATAGGCCCCTTTGGGTGGTCTAATGGTTACAGCGTTCGATGCTGGCCACTGCTACTGGGGTTTGATTCCACTGACCGCACCAGAGTCAGCTCTAGGGGTTCTAGGAGTGCCACCAGGGGGCAGCGATTGGCTGTCCGCCCCAGGGAGGGAAGAGGGAAGCCAACATTAAGTTTGCTGCGTACAGGAATATATATGTGTACAGGAGTGGCTCTGGTGTAGCGGAGTTACGGTCGACAGCCTGGCGAGTGCCATCTCGGAGGAGACGACACTTTGCCTGTGTCACTGCTGGTCACACGGCTACGGAACTCACAAAACGAGGGGGAATTGACATTCAAAATAGAGGGTGTAATTGGCTAGTAAATCTGAAACAAAAAATCTGAAACAAATTCTTAAAAATAAAAAATAAATGTATGTGTGAATGCGGCCCATCAGGAGGCTCTAATGTCCCGGGTTTGAGGGGGACAGCCCCCATGTGCACCTAGAGCTTCAACAGGACTCCCTCCCCTTCCCCCAAGTTAGATAGGCCCTTTGATTGCATATTCCAGCAACAGAATATGCAATCAAATACTCTATTGCTATTCCATTTCAGTGGTCCTGTACAGCACAACACACACGTCCGCCCTTCTGGTGCAGCTAGCGGAGGCAGACTGCAAACGCCCGATTGACCGAAGATAGTCTCTAATGCAGATGACCAGGACCCTGCACCCCTGCAACCTGGTTTTTAAATTTGTTGAAAATCCGCTAGGTCTCTGTAACTGTCCAATTTGATCAATAAACAAGGTGATTGGCTACGACTAGGCAGTAATTAATTAAATAAACAGACTAATGGTAGTTCAATGCGATACCTTTATATGACTCCGCACACAGCTGTGTTAGCGAGAGGGGACAATGGAGGAAGACCAGATTTTAGACCCTATTTAGGGGCTTTAGCCCCCCTGTCTTTCATCTCAGCCCCCCTGAATATGTTTAGTCATTCTTTTCTTAAAAACATTTTTGCTTAATATCTATTTTTAAAATTAGCACAGATAGCGAGAGAGTGGTATTTCAATTTTGAGAGCAACCACCATTCTGGTGTTTTGGGGAATATAATAGTCAATTAATAAAAAATGTAGGCTTGTGCTTTGCATGTGTACATCTCACATTCTCATTGGGGGCTGAGCTCCCCCTAAAGGTCAAATCCTAGAATCGCCCCTGAGGAAGAAGCAACAGCATTAAAGCTTATACAAATGTGTGTGGCTGTACCAGCCTGGTGAGCTGTATACAGACACCTGCAATGTATCCTTGAATCACGCCCAAAAAAACTGATTATAGATTAACACTTAACAAGGAAATAACACACAAGAAAAAAGGCAAAACATGAGTATGAATAACCAAACTGATAAATGATTGAACAGGCATTTGTATCTGCAGACATTCTCTTGGAAAAGTTGACAACCCAAAGCCACGTTATTTCATCAACAAACGTGATAAATTTGGTTGCAATTCCAACAGAAACTCAGTTGAGATGGGAATATGTAGTGAAAACACACAAGACAAAAATAAAGTAGAGTTTAAAACATCTGAGAAGAATTTGTATCCTGACTGATGAATCAGATGATGCAAAAGACTACTACATTTTACATATTTTGTTTGTTGTAAGGGATTATCAAAACTATCAGAACATAACGTTATTTTAGCAAATACATCTGTAAATTAATCCCCAGGGGCACAGGCAATTGTGAGAAGTTTCAACTCATTCCAAATAGATTTCAGAAATGAAATTTGTCACAGCCAATGCCAGCTACATGCTCAAGGTATACAATGACATTCAACATGACATCATGACAATGACATCATCATCTTGTAAGTCGCTCTGGATAAGAGCATCTGCTAAATGCTTAAAATGTAAATGTAAAATGTACATTCCTTGTGGAATGTCGCCCGATTCAGTCCATTTCACGTGTAATGCCCACATCGTAGCCCTTGCCAGCAATATGTGGCCAACTCATTTCCAGAGAATGGACAAGATGATCATCACGATCAAAAAGGTTTTTAAATACTGTCTGAACAGAAAACTGGTTCCTCTGGAGATAATTGGTGGCTGATTCAGAGAGAAAGTTTGACTGAATCCTCAACAGCCTGCCAGTGATGAATACATTCTTTAAAGTAGACCAACATAGTTACAGCATCACAGCAGGTATCAAAGCATTGTGTGTTGGAAGACTTGTCAGTGAAGATAATGCTCAAGGTGCTCATGTACATTTCCTGTCTTGTTGGGGGTTTTGCCAACCATTATCTTTCACTTAAAACATCTTTTTTGAGAGTCAAATAAATAGAGTCGTTACTTTTAAGGACGCTTAAGCGTATTCATGGAAAGTAAGATTCTCGTCTTTCTTTAGTCTTTTCCGGGTGTGCTATTACTTCTGCGGTAGTATATATACATTTTCATTTGATATGTTACTATTATGTTCTTAATAATCTCTGAGAGTATTTAATGTACGTTTACGCAACTTTGTTTGTTCTCCTTTATGAGTATGGTGACGCAGGTGATGCAAAGGCGTCTGAGGTGATGCCTGCATGACATCATTCTTGGGGAAAGACGTCATCAGCCAATGGCAGCAGTGGCAACAGTGGGCGGAAGTGCACACTACAGGATCGTGGGGAGCAACCGCAGATCAATTGACCACAGGTTTCGAAACTCGCTAACTCCGAAAGTTAATTGGAAATAAAAACTGAATTCGGTAGGTCGTCTTCGTTGTTACTGCGCAATTTAGGGCTTCCGATTTTTTCAATGTTTGACAAACCTATTGCAGTAGGACAACGGGTCGTTAAATTAGTTTTAGCCAGTTTCTTCAAAAAGGGTGTTGGCCCAACACCTAATTTATTGACTCCGTTTTGTGAAGTATGCGCTTTCATGATGAGACGTGTGCACTCGCACAAGATTATTTTAACTATGACATCATCAGACAAAGTTTGACTCTGAGAAAAACATTTAAGATTATTTTGAC